>JADDOH010000778.1:0-266397 GCA_016648135.1 Agrypnia vestita | reverse complement strand
CTTCGACTCGAGAGGCAAGGACGCGCTATCTGACACTCACTTTTTTTTATAATGCCGTACCATGCGCGCCACTTTTCTGCGTGCTCGGGATGTATTCTTTCATCCCACCCGACCTTGGATCGCCATACGTCTTGAAGCAGTATCTTCGACCGGATCAGTAGACAGGCTAGGAAGCCAATCGGGTCGAAGATTCTCATTACGGCGCTTAACAGGTGCCGTTTGGTCGGGCGGTCCGCCTCCGTTAGCTCCGGTAAGTTGATAAATTTGAACACAAATTTGTCGGAGGCGGGTTCCCACGCTATCCCGAGCACCCTCTCGGTCGTTGTTTCTTCACCAATGATTCTCATTGGCTCTACGGCCCTTATAGCTGGATCGATCTTGTCCAGGACCTCCTTGCTGTTGGAGGCCCAATTCACCAGCTGCATGTTACCTCGACGCAGTATTTCGGACACTTGCCTCATCATCATTATCGCTTGTTCTGAGGTATCCACTGCGTCGAGGTAGTCGTCCATGTAGAATGTTCGTCGTACCGCATTGGCGGCAGCCGGAAATTCCGCGGCGCTGGCATCTGCGATCCGGTTGCGGACGTACTGGGTACTGCTGGGCGAGCACGTGGCGCCGAATAGCATTGAAGTCATTTGATACGTGGTTGGTTCCGGCTCGCCCTGTTTTTTCCACAAAAATAATTGTGCTGCCTGGTCCGCCTCTCGGATTCTTATTCGCAGGAACATCTCTTTTACATCCGCTGCCAGCGCCACTTTTCCTTCTCGGAACCGGAATACACTGCCCAATAGAGAGCTGAGTAGGTCCGGCCCGTTTATTAGTACATCATTGAGGCTGACGCCGCGGCATTTGCTTGCCGCATCAAAGACAATTCGTATCTTGCCCGGTTTATTAGCATTAAAAACGGCGAAGTGCGGCAGGTAGAATTTTCCATTCATGCCGGCCTCCTCGGCCGGCGACAGGGGGTGGGCATATCCTTTGGTTATATATTCTTCTATTTTGGCCCTGTATGCCCCCGCGTATGCCGCATCCTTCGCCATTTTTCGTTCAATGCCGGCCAGGCGGTTGGCAGCGCACTGGCGGCTTTCTGGTAGCACTCTCTCGTCATGCTTCCATAGGAGGCCGGTTTCCCACTGGCCAGTGGGCAGCTGCCGGGTGGTCGCTTCCATAATAGCGGCGGCCCGCGCATCCTCCGTGTTGATGCGGGCTGCGGTGGTTACTCCCAGCGAATCCACAGCGAAATGTTCGCGAACTAGTCCCTCCAGAGAGTTGTCGGTTGCTGGAGACACCGTACCCGCAATTGCCAACACTGTTGCGGCACTATTGTGGATATCGTTCCCGAATACGCCGTGTGTGGCCCATCCTAGGGCCGTGCGGGACTGGATACCGTTGTTGCGCACCTCCTTCACCTCTCTTGACACAATGAGGTGCGCGTGATCTTGCCCGATCAGAAGCTGCGGTTGCACTTCGTTCACACTGGCGTATCCCTCACCTCGCGGTACGCGCCTATTGCTCACCACGCACTGTGAGGGGAGAGCGAGCCTACGCACCGTGCTCGCCCTCATCGGGAATTCGGGCCCGTCACCGCGTACGGTGGGTCCGTCACCGCGTACAAACACTCACTGATTGGGACCGGTTGTCTGAAGAGCACATCCCACTCGCGCCATGTATGCGCAGACTACGAACCGGTCCCTTGGCCCCGACGGCACTGGCCACTTCTTGCTCGATGAGGGTAACCGTCGAACCCTCAACGAGAAGCGCGTGCACTTTTATTTGCCCGCGGGGGCCACCCACCACCACTGGAAGAACTTTGAGGAAGACATATTGTCTGCCTCCTTGGCCACTCGTCAGGCCCACTGTATCACTGGTTGCTGGTGCGGCGGCTGCAGCATTCGTCGCACCTGGGCCGCCAGTCTTTGGTGCCTTGCGTGCCGGTCCTCCAGTTGATGGTCCAAATCTCCCGCCGCGCCTTCCATTGTGCGGCGGGTTGTGGTGCCTTGCTCCGTGTAGTGTGTGGTGGTGGGGTTCACGGCAGCCCTTGGTACCACATGGTTTGCTGGTACATCTTGATGAGTGGTGGTTCTCTTTCAGGCAATTCCAGCATACCTGCGTTCGTCGCACAATATTCCATCGTTCTGGCAGTGGTCTTTTCAGGTATGTGTTGCACGTAGCCAGGTGGTGCTTTGTCATGTGGCACACTGGGCACGTTTCCTGCCGTGGTTTCGGGCGGCGCTCCTCGTCCACTGGTCCGGCGGACAATGGTCCACGCTCATATGGTGGACCTGTCCTCCGCGGTGGTTGATCGCCCTTTTTGATCGGCAACCTACATGTTGAGCTGGTCGCAGTAGGCCGGACAGCCAGTCCGACAAGTCTTTCACTGTAACATTTACGTAATCGTTTCTTCGGTTATGCAGCCATATTAGACGCGCCGCCAATGGTAGCTTCTCTACCATTTCTGTCAGTAGCTGAGGTGACGTGAGATACTTGTTATCGAAACCTCGTACTGTCGCCACAATATTTCGTATTGTGATGGCATAGTCGCTCAGCGCGTCCGTTGGTGCGTTTGCAGGTATCGGGGGGTGGCGGCGCACCTTTTCCAACATACTTTCTATGATGTCGGCTGCATTCCCGAAGCGATCTTGCAATGATTGCATAATCTCAGCTACGTTGCTAGGGTCCACCAGTAGCGGCGCAACGGCTTCACGAGCTCGGCCCTTCAGGGCAGACTGCAGACGGATCAGGTTCTCCGCCGTGGACAGCCCGCACAGCGTTGTCGATTGCTCGAACTGGGCGGAGAAAGTTGGCCAGTCGTATGCATCTCCACTGAAGTTGGGCAGCTCCTTCGCTCCTGACTGCCGCGCCAGGATTGCCGATACCTGAGCAGCTGGATTGCTCAGGGCTGTGGTGTCGGCTTGTCGATTCTTTTGAAGCACCTCCTCTATGATGGTAGTCAGGGTTTCCTTTGGGTCCCGTTGGTTGAGGACCCATTCCCTGGTGAAGGTGCTTGGTTCTGGCGCGGCACTGCTGGTGGAAGCCCGCCTAGTCCGGTCCTCCTCGGATGTCGTGACGGTGGCACCCCTGGGTGGGCGCCTGGCAATGGCGCTATCCAAAGGGGCCCCTGCAGGGTCACCATGGTTGTCCCGGCCTGCCCCGGGTGGCCCCATAGCTGGGGGTCCAGGTTGATGTTGGTTCTCGAACGTCGGTCCCTTTTCAGGGCCATCATCTCTCGTCCGGCTTCCAGCACGAGAGCCCTCAGGTGGGCGTACGTCCTTGTACGTCGAGATGCCGGCCGCTGCAGTGGTTGTCAGCCTCGCTCCAGTGAGGCTAGCTTGCCGCGGTTGCTGCTGGTTGGCTTCAAGCATACGGACCAGTGTGTCCGTATGGTGGCGCTCCCTGCGCAGCTCGTCCCTCAGACGTCGGATGGTGTCCTCGGTCGTGGATGACCGATAAGAGCCACGGTCTGACACAGAACGGGTCCGCTCTGAGGCCGGTGGCTCCCCTTGGTAGAAGTCGTCTTCCTCCATGCGTCCAGGTCTTTCTCCAGACTGCGACATCTTGAGCGTCGTACAGGATCCGGCTCGAAGGACCAGTTGTTCCGTACAGAATACGCGAAGATATGATGCGCAGGTCTCCCGTACTTGACTTACGAGTTCTACGGAACAGACCAAGACTGTACAGCGGTAATCGTAAACCCGCTGACAGTGGTTGTTCTAAATATTCACAAAAGTGAATTATCCGGTTGCAGGTAGTCCAGTTGAAGTTCCAAAATCCAAAAACAGTAGGTAGAGCAGAGGTCAGAGGTGTTGAGTAAAAGTCAGATGAAGTGGTCCAGACGGCGTATAAAGCACAGAACGGAATGAATCTGTACGCCGACGGAAGTTTAATTTATACACAAATTTAATACCTCCCGGCTTATTTCCGGGAGCCAATCACAGAGAGTTTTTATCGCGCGTTCGCGCACGCGAAATTGTCTAAAAAATAGCTCGGAAAGTTTTATTTACAGAATTCAAAAATTATTTAGAATTTTTACGCCACCCCACCGGGGTTTTCATCACGTCATTTACATGGTGCTATGTCTTGCTTATAGCATGACGTGATTGCCTGGACCCGCAAGACCGAAGTTAATTTTTTATCAAAAAATATATACCGATCGCAGCGGTATTTGCTCAGGAAAATTTCACAATTAAATTTATAAAATTTGTTAACTATGGTTTATACATGTTTGTTAATGCAGTTTATAAAGAGCCCACATGGGTGTAACTTTTGATATCAGTTTTAGTTATGTACAATAAAATTTCAGTCATTTATAAATATTTCAAAGTGGGTCGCAAAAAATTAATTTTCATTTATTTTTCAGGTGCGCCCCTGACAAGGTAGGTATGTAAAAATATGTAAAATTGGTAGATTCTTATGCAAGGAATTCAACAAAAAATATTTTAAGTTGATCCGGCTGTTGTAGCGTCTGTAAGACAGTTTCAAAGTTTTGACTGAAAAATGACCCTTATCGACATTGGACCACTGCTGATAGTGGTTACGTAAAAAATGTGAAAAATTTTACTTTTTTATTTACATGATTTTCTTTCAGATTTTAGTCTAAATGGCTTTGTTTAGCAAAAATATTATGGTTTGATACCAATTTTATTGAAAAAACCCTCGTTTTTCGTAAATATAAGAAAATCAATTTTGGGTCGAAAATTCTCGTATTTGTTGGTACAAATACCGTTTTTCGGTGGCTGTCGCGCCCGGGACCTTATTAGTGATGAGCCCCGTCGCTAGGCCTATAAAACACTGTTAGTTATATGTAGATTTCTCCGAGATCTGACAAGATATGGCTTCGCGACTTATCGGAAACAATCGGTCTGCAGCCCGTTTTTCCTTCGCATACCAACTCTCTGTCCTCGGATACATATGTAGAAATATTAAACAATATTTCGTAATTCTGTCTGTCAGGCCATACAGTTAGCCGTAGGAAATAATATTTCCTGTATCTGTCTTTCCGCCATACAGTTGGCCGTCACTCGGAAATATTCAATAATATTTCTTATATCTGTCTTTATGCCATACAGTTGGCTACACTCACCACCCCGGTCTATCGCAACAGCGATTTTCTCGTTTATTGAAAATAAACATGTGACAAAGTACATTCATATATGTCAATATTTAGGTTCTTACAATAATTTGTAATAATTTAAAACATGTCACAGCTATTTTATTTTCATAAATTTTCATACATAAATTTGTTCACAAATTTATCAAAGCATAGGACCCGTCTTTACGGTCCTCAGGGTGGTGATGACGCACCGGCGTCCTGCCCGGTCGCCCGTGAATAAGATGACGTCACAGGTCCACCTTGATCGGTGTCCGCAGCGAACCATGGAACTCGGCAATGTCATCTTCTTTGAGGAGGCTCTTTTCAGGGCTATCATTCATCCTGTCCGTTACAACTACCTAGCACGTCAATTAAGCCCTGCGGTGCAATTGCTAAACATACTATGTTCCGTGGCCCTATATTATTTACCTATCATTCCTACGGACTGAAACCACTGCATCTGGTGTAGCTGCGCTTCCAGAGTGCGCGATCCTCTGCTCCCACGCCCTCTCCGCTCGATCCCCCATTGTCTTACCTGTATGGGATCGACCGCCATCCACTGGAAAGGTTAGTAACGTGCCGTTATCACATGCGCATGCACATATAGGGTACATAGATCCCCTGAAAGCCCTCAAGTCCTTCGTAGCCGCTCCTATGGGTGATTCCGTCTTCGACACCCTTGCTGGTTGATATTTTATCTTCCGCCGTTACCTCGCTGTGCTTATTCCTTACGATCCTTTATATTTACTCTGCATTATTTTTATATCAATTACATTATTACGTTTATTTACTAGCCGGCCTAAGTTCCGTCACCTGTATCTGGCCCTATACCTCATTCTAGTGGTACGTTGGATTCTAATGGATAAGGGGGTTGTAGAGGTATGTGTAAATGTATGTGTACGCGAAAAATGTGTTTGCTTTAAATTCGGCTCCTCCATACCCAAAGGCTCATCGGTGACTGATCCCATCCTCCTTCTCCCGACACGAGTTCCGGATACGTTGACCTGAGCCTGGATGCGCCTTTTCATGTTGGGCCTCTTCTGTGCAAAGTACCGCACCATCCCTCGCGTCAGTGTCTGGCGTCCGGGCTCAGAGCCAGTTTGCCCCCCGAATTCCAACTCCTCCAGGTTAAACTAAGTTAAACTACGGTATATATACTGAAGCTACTGTAAAGATGGTCCCGGGCCACCTGTCAAGTCAAAAATATGCGAGTGGGGAGGGGGAGTTTCCTAGGCTCCCCAACCCTCGCCTGTGAGCAACTGCAGCCCATTGGCCATTCGCGACACTACAGTGACTGCAACCACCCTCCCAGGTAGTACTTATTATAATCTGGTATGCATCAATACGTTCAATCCATTCCAGACGAGGGAAGACATCCGCACGGGTGTTGTGCCACCCGTGAAGAGCCCCCTCATACACTACGTACGAATAGATACATACTAATAAAATATAATATACATACATATACCTACATATACAATACATAAATAAATACTTGTAATGGTTGGTTGCCATGTGGTTTCACGAGGCCATGACCCCTCGTATTAGTAGATGGAAAGGTGGATCTGGACAGTAGGGA
Organism: Agrypnia vestita; assembly: GCA_016648135.1. Classification (NCBI taxonomy): domain Eukaryota; kingdom Metazoa; phylum Arthropoda; class Insecta; order Trichoptera; family Phryganeidae; genus Agrypnia; species Agrypnia vestita. The sequence continues at coordinate 259,726 of JADDOH010000778.1, read as the reverse complement.
TATGCCTAGCCCCTGGCCAGGGATGTCGGTGTATTTTCTCCAAATGGTGTACAGCTAGAATCCTGCCATCGATGATGATGGGATCTGCCTAATTATCTCCGACTGATGTGTAACTGGAACCCTGCCATCACTGATGAAGATGATGTTGTCACTATCGAAACGTCACCTGATGATATTTAGCTGAACCACCGCTAGTGATGATGATGATGATGATGATACTATCGTAACGTTTCCTGACGATATATATCTGAGACACCGCTAATGATGATGATGATACTATCGGAACGCCTCCTGACTATATATGACTGGGACACCGCTAATGATGATGATGATGATACTATCGTAACGTTTCCTGACGATATATATCTGAGACACCGCTAATGATGATGATGATACTATCGGAACGCCTCCTGACTATATATGACTGGGACACCGCTAATGATGATGATGATGATGATACTATTGAAACGTCTCCTGACGATATATAACTGGGACACTGCTAATGATGATGATGTTGATGATACTATCGAAACGCCTCCTGACGATATATAGCTGAACCACCGCTAGTGATGATGATGATACTATCGTAACGTCTCCTGACTATATATAGCCGAAACACCGCTAATGATGATGATGATACTATCGTAACGACTCCTGACGATATATAACTGGGACACTGCTAATGACGATGATGATGATGATGCTATCGAAACGCCTCCTGACTATATATAACTGGGACACTGCTAATGACGATGATGATGATGATTCTATCGAAACGCCTCCTGACTATATATAACTGGGACACTGCTAATGATGATGATGATGATGATACTATCGAAACGCTCCCTGACTATATATAACTGGGACACTGCTAATGATGATGATGATGCTATCGAAACGCCTCCTGACTATACATAACTGGAACGTGGCGATCGGTGGCGACGACGTAACATAGCGAGTAGTGTGTAATCGGAACGCGGCGTTCAGTGACCGTGATGTAATTTGGCGCGTGGATATACCAACTATATGTTGGGACACGGCATTCGGTGATGATGACGGTGGTGATGCTGATCTGACTATCCCCCCCCCCCCGACGATGCACAGTCGTATGAGTACGTAAATAAATAAATATATAAATAAATAAATTGATAAATAAATAAATAAATTAATTAATAAATTAATCATTTAATAAATTAATCAATTAATAAATTAATAAGTAATTGAACAAATGAATGAATAAATAAATATATTATTAATTAATTAATAAATCAGTCAATCAGACAAGTAAATGAATAAATAAATATATAATTAATTAACTTATCAATCAATCAATCAATTAAATAAATAAATAGAAGTAAATAAATAAGTTCGGCGTCGAGCACACGAGCCGCCCGATCCCTGGAAGTTCACACACATGCAGAGAAGGGTTAATTTGGCAAATTAATTCGCCCCTATTATGGTCAGTACGGATTCAACATGCAAACAACACCTGTGGAAAAACATATGTAAAGTTTACGGTACAGGGGTTAGCTTTCACTGTCGGCGCTTCTTCCGTCTCTGTCTGGGGTGTCGAACCCGAGACCATTCTTCTTAATCGTGCGCCACCTTTATATATCGTTATAATCTCAAAACGGAAAGAGGATGACATGACTTACCCATCTGCCGCCGGTTATATCCAGTCCAGTGCATCGTAGTTTCACTTCATGTACCTCACTTTATACCTAAGGATTGCGGACACTTGCCTTGCACGCGCGTACGATTCACAGGCCCCTAATTAACTATAGTTCGCGACCTAACCTTTGATCCTGCCATTACGCGCTTATAAGTTTCCGTAGCTGGGGCTTAGTATCCAGCCTCTGCAACTATACGGTGTATATACCTTAATCAAACCGAAACTAGACATTATTTTCTTTTCTTTAAATTTATATTCCTCGAGATACCGGAATTAGACTCTAGCTCGACAATTGTAAGTATTCATATATCTTAATAATACTGTAACATAGTCCTTACGCATCCGTACTTACCCGGGTCATCGAGACTAGACTCTAATTCTAATGATCATACTCTAATGATTATACGCACCGATATTTTTCATAAAACCCGTTACCCGTTATTTTCCGGTGTTACATATTCTTATATTTATCCGAAATACCGGGATTAAGCTTTGAATCTAGGATTCCATCCATTTATAAGTTTTAACAAACCCATGAGGCAACCACTTGTCCACTTGTTGTTAAAGAATTGATTGCTTCTATAATAAAACCCCACTAGTCTACATCTTTATAAGGTCAATACATATTACTTTTAGGGTCCGCCGATTTAGTTTTATTCTTAATATTATCCTTAATATAAATTTATTATCATCTCGAATATTTGATATCTACTCTCCGGCAAATTTTAATATAGTTTAAATCATTTTAATACAATTTATCATTTTAATATAGTTTAGGAATAACGGGATTCTGTAATTTCTACAAGTATAAACAACCCCAATCTTACCAAATCCATTTTATGTAGTGAAAGACGCGGGATTTATATTCTTCCTAAAATGTAAAATGAACCCGGTCTAGATGAAACATCCTTATTTAGTTTCAGGACAACGAGGTTTACGCGTTCCACGAGGAATATGATATAACCCGATCTAAACGAAGGTAATTTTATTTAATTTTAGGGCAGCGGGACTTACAAATTTCATAAAGTATATCGTGAAGCCAATCTAGGCGGAGACACTACGTATATTTTAAACAGAGTAAGAGTTTAAATTTTACCATCAAGTCTAATACACCGCAAGAATGTCCTAGGCATAGTAAACAAAATAGCGGTCAAAACTGTAGTGTTTCTATGTTCATACGTTTTAGCTCAAAACGAATATTATAAGTTTCACATTTATAATACAAGACGCGAATTTCTAAACGAAACATTTTAAAATAGTTCTAATTGAAATCTACATGTTTCATATTTATTAAATGAAGGCGCGAATTCTAATCGAAACACTAACATTGTTTAAAAACGGGACCCTATATTTATATATGCTTAAAATGAAACGCGAATTCCCGAACGATAGCATTTTATATAACTAAATGTAACGAAATCTTATCTAGTTTATAAATAAGAAGACCCGGCCCCAGGCGGTTTTTATATATTTTCAATATAACGAGGCCCTATAACATCTTTATAAGTATAATACAACCCCGGTCTATCGAAACAATGTACTAGAAGTTTTTATATGTTTGCATACATGATATACTTTTTTTTTTTATACGCGTTTTTATACGCGAGATTTACGTTTTCGTATAATACAAAGTATCCCAAATTATACAACCGCGAAGTTTACATCACTCCTAAAGTATAACCAGAACTAATTGAACATTTTTTCATAGTTTACGTCCGCGAGGCAAATATCTTTCATAAAATATAAAATACCCGAATCAAATTAAACATATTTTTACCTTATAGGCTTTCCCCAACGCGCGTAATAATCCCGGCCACATGAAACGTTTTTATATGTTTTAATAGCGCGGGACCTATGTTTTCCTATATAATATAAGATAACCCGGGCCGAACGGAAGCAATTTTATATACTTTATAAAATAGTGAAACTTGTACTTCTGTAAAACCGTAAATAAACCCCGACCCCCACGAGATTATTTTATATAATTTTTTAGAATAATGAAATTTCATACATCTGTAAAATTGTAAATAAGTCCCGATTCTCACGAGATTATTTTTATATAATTTTCTAGAATAATGGAATTTATACATCTGTGAAATTGTAAATAAACCCCGATTCTCACGAGATTATTTTATATAATTTTCTAGAATAATGGAATTTATACATCTGTGAAATTGTAAATAAACCCTGATTCTCACGGAATTACTCTATATAATTTTAAACGAAATGAAAATCTAGATTATTATGGGCTGAACCTGATACCCCGCGAGATCAGCTATATATTTTTCACTAGACATATTTTTAATCCCAGAATTTATTCGCTATAATTTTAACGGACTCTTACTATTAAACATAAACAAAAAAATTATTAAAATAAACTAAATATTCTTTCGATAACTAAAATAAACCCGGTCTAATCGAAACATTTCATATAACGAAATATTAAATGCCTTACAAATGTAAAAATTAAAATGAGACCTCGCGTATTTAGCAAAAGATAGGTATTTTTATAAGACTTATTTAAAATCGAATCTGTTAGTAACAACTCCTTTATCTTTTAACAACTTCCCGCGTGTTTAGCATAAAATAGGTATCTTTATAACGCACAGCTAGTTTCCAGAGATCCGCCAATACTATACTTAGTAAAACGAAAATTTAACTTAATTTGAACTCTACCGTTTCCTGAAATTCTGCGAATATTATTCTGTGAACCTAGTAAGACGATAAAAATAATTAACTTTATAGAACATAGTGATTTCCGAAGTTCCGATATGCCAGATTAATTACCTTTATAAAATAAAATCAAACCCGTACTCTGAGTTAAAACCCTTTTAACAGGACCTCGCGTATTTAGCATAAGATAGGTATTTTTATAAGACTTATTAACAATTTCCCGCGTGTTTAGCATAAAATAGGTATCTTTATAACGCACAGCTAGTTTCCGGAGATCCGCCAATACTATTCCTGTATATTTAGTAAAACGAAAAATTAACTAAATTTGAACCCTAGCGGTTCCTGAAAATCTGCGAGTATTATTCTGTGAACCTAGTAAGACGATAAAAATAATTAACTTTATAGAACGTAGTGATTTCCGAAATTCTGATATGCCAAATTAATTACCTTTATAAAATAAAATCAAACCCGTACTCTGAGTTAAAACCCTTTTAACAGGACCTCGCGTATTTAGCATAAGATAGGTATTTTTATAAGACTTATTAACAATTTCCCGCGTGTTTAGCATAAAATAGGTATCTTTATAATGCACAGCTAGTTTCCGGAGATCTGCAAATATCAGTTCTATATATGCCGGACTAATCAACTTAATAAAGCGCAGTAATTTCCGAAGTTCTAATATGCCAAATTAATTACCCTTTATAAAATAAAATCAAACCCGTACCCCCCTTTTCTTTTGACTCCACCTTTTCTGTTGCTGTCTCTACCTATGTTTTGGGGCGGACTCGGTGGCTTCGGACGATTTAAATTCGCTTCGTAAGCGCGATAATTAATTTTTAATATTTAATTTCTAAGTTCAATCCATATTGTCGTTTGATCAACCGTAACCACAATCTATCGGGTACTCCCCTAATCATAGTTGGTGTTTCTTCACTATCTACCATTATCATGTCCCGTTCCCTCGTATTTTCACTCGTCTTTATCGGAAATTTAACGTTTCTTGGCCGCTATATCATGGGATCAATTTCCATGTATTCACCACGTGCACACTGCATACCTAGATATAACAATCATCCAAAGGTACTATACCTAATTTTAAATTAATTTTGGGCGATCTTTTCTCGTGGATCACCCAATGAATCCTGTCTTATGCCCGCGGCACCCCGCGCACAGGGACGTATTAGGTCCCTCCGTTGCGGAATTTAAACATAATTTGTAACCATTTATTATTATTTTTATTGGCAGTAAGATTGATCCACAAAATAACTATGTTACATAGACAGTGAATATTCTCGAACAATATAATACTGGAAGAGTTCTATTCGCTATAACACAATAAACTATTAATGTAAGTTAAATTAAATTTTTAAATTCAGTGGAAGATTTTTAAGATCGTTTTGCTTTTAATTTTTTTCCCAAAACAAAATAAATAAATAAATAAATAAACACACAAATACACACTCACACAAACCCACTATTGGACATGTTTTTTCTTAATTTTTTTTATCGATTGTATATATGTGTTTTCTTGTAACTGGCCCAAAACTCTGTACATCAATTATTGGTTTCTTTTCAAGATTGATTAATCATGTGGCTGTAAGAAAACCAATAAATGAAAATAAATAAAATAAATAAATAAATAAACCTCCAGTACCGCAGGCAAGGCGTCGGATCAGTTCAGTGCTTATTTATTGCCAAGGTACTGGACGCTTCCGCTGATAACTATATACCACTCACCATGTTCTTAGAGGTATGTTGAAAGATTGCTAGTATCTGTCGAATCGGTCTCAAGTAGTTGTCTGTATTTGTACGTATATCATTATTACATGCTCTTGCTATATCCGTTCCACTTCACATTATTGTTCCTCCCGTCTTTGAATTTCTATCACACTATGTTCTCCTATGTTTTTGGTACTTATATACTTGCTTTTTACTTGCATTTACTCCTATATATATTTGTTTTATTTATTCATCCATCTATAAGATCCCCCATACGCTTTATCCTTTTATTTCATGTGTATATGGGCCGCAAATTCATATTATTTTATTTACAATATTCTTATCTGGATACACTTGTTCAATTATGTTTTGTGGGTTATTACTACCAAACCCGGCGAAATCTGAGCTAGAATAGCCAATCGTATACACGTTACCCGTCCTGTTGAAACTACGCTAATGGCGGACAGGTTTGTAGTGATTACATAGTTAATATATTGTATCTATATTTGAGTATTTTCTTTTCTTGTTGTGCCATTAATATGCTTACACGTTATCGTTATCCCTTTTCTGACTATATATACCGTCATTGCGCAATTACCTATCTGTTGTAAAAGCCTGAAGAGCGTTAGTCTACAGATAAATATAATAGAATTATAGTTAACTTTCCTATCCGCCCACGTTATCCGACTCCCGCGAAACGAAAATGAATCATTATTCGCTTCTCGACAGAGCGTTAGTCTACAGATAAATATAATGGAATTATAGTTAACTTTCCTATCTGCCTACGTTATCCGACTCCCGCGAAACGAAAATAAATCATTATCCGCTCAGTTAAGGTCACCCCTCTGGTACATCGTATACGTTTAATCCGTGCTTCACGGCCAATTCCTATAAATTATTTATGGGGCGTTTTCCTCTCGCGATCCCCCAATTAGGACCCGCCTTCCTTACTTTTGCTCATATTCTGCATCTCTGTTGCACGGGAATCCACTCGAGACCACGATTAATGACATTTAAGCGGTCTCAAAAATCCAGCAAAAAAGCCCATAATTCAGAAACCTCGTGGAACTGTCAATATCATCGTCACCTTAGAGTAGACGTTAATCGGTTTTTTAACGGCTCAAACCGCAATAACCGCGACCCAAATCTCTGAAATCCGTGTTCAGCATATTTTTATGGGGATCACATGTGGACCGCTCGGACCGCATCGATCGTCAACCATTTGTACCAAACACGGCTTTATCAATGCTCAATTTTTCCCGCGTAGCATTTAAATCATCTTAGAGTTCAAAATAAAAATAATAAAAAATAAAAATCTATAGAAACAGGTGATTCATCACAAGCTGATAGAAGAGGAACGAAATAGACGAATAGACTGAATGCAGTGGAGATGAGACCCCTCAGACGTATGAGTGGTAAATCCATTTATGATAGAGTAAAGAATGAACATTAAAAATGAATGTAAAGCTGATCTTAGCATAATTAATATAATTATAAAAGGGTTAATCAGGTGGTTTGATATGTTGAGCGAATGAATGTTAAGAAAGATAATAATAATTGTATCGATATTGATCTCTTCAACGATGCTCTTACCGAATTTAAAAAAAAAAGCTTTACTAGTATGTATTAAATCGACTTTTTGATAAATAATTATTAGAGATACTAACATGATAATAGGTACATGATACTCTAATAATAAAACATTATAAATGAAGACTATACCCATTATCCCAATTACAAGTGTTTTCGGCTCTAGAAACATGTATTTTTACATTTATGTATATTTTACATACTTTTACTTTGACCAATCACTCACTATATCTAATATTCTCTTCCTCCACCTCTATCCTGACTGCTACGTCCTCATCCCTTTCCTCCAATTAATTAACTCATTTCTTGACATATTTTTTTTCACATTCAATCACTTTTTTTCCCATTTTTTATTCTTAATATTGTTTGTTGACTACCACTATTCATGAATTAATTTAAAATAATAAACTCAAAAATATCTTATCTAACTTTGTTCTTAACATCTGTGAATCTTTTTAATTGGTCTATGAAATGAACACTATGCTTTTACATTATAATGTTTAAAAAACTGTTAAGATTCCTTAAAAAATAAATAAATAAGATATATAACACAAGTGATGAAGGTGCCAGAAAGAGAGGGCGACCGCGGAAGACGTGGCACGTCCATGTTAACCGGATACTGGAAGATGGTCCCGTTAGAATCCTCAACAACCGTCGAGCTTGCATACGAAGATGTATGAATGGGGATGAGGCGAGAGTTGTATGTCAGGACAGAAGAGAGTGGCGCTCTATCCTATCTACTTACGTAAGTAAGATATAGTATTGAGCTGTTCAAACCCGTACATAACTCATTTTAAGCATTTTGTGGTTAGGTTGCTTTCTGCATAACGACGTCCATATAAGAAGCATGGTGAAATACGCCTCGACAGAGCCGGGGCGCTAGACGAATCTTGTAAACATTTATTCTCGTGTAAGATGGTTTGCTTTCTTAAAGCGACACATTAACGTATAAACTTTTAACATCATTAATCAGCTCCGCTGGGAGACTGTCGACTTTAAATTACTCGCGAACATCTCGGAAACAAACAAAGTATTAACTGCATTCCCGCTGCACCGCCGAGTTCAGATGCAACTTGCCAGATGCAACTTTCCGCCGAGCCCGCCCGTTGCACGTCGGCGGGCGCGCAGGAAGTGCCGACTTTCCGCCATTTGTAAACGGAAGCACTGGAGCCTGCCGACTTCCGCTTTTCTCCCGATCGCTACACCGAGTCGCGGGACGTCTGTCAAAGTTAAAACTCTCGGATTTAACGAGTCTAATTGGCTTGATTAATCTTGGAGACAACGCTGACAACTGCTTCGAAAGTGACACCGCGCTGCGGAATTAAGCGTTACACCACTCTGAGAGCCAGAAATTTATCTACAAATTTGGTGATTTTGTACAAAAAGGCGACTAATTATTAGATATTAAATTATTATTATTTGAAATATGATTTATTATTTATAGTGTAGTAGGTATTCATAAATTGTGGAGATACACTTCATAGTAAAGTGAACAGGTGACGGCCCTCCGATTGGCCGAGTTAATAGTGTTGTCATGCAGCCGGCAGTTGATTCGCCGGGGATGTCGTCACCGGCGGCCAATGAACGGATCGGTTGGTGTCGACATCTTTTGGCTTTTAAGGCGCGTCGTCGCTACGACGGGCGTCCAGATTCCTCGGAGTAATAGTTGCTGTCAGTCGTACATATAAATAAAGTAAAATTGCATCTCTGTCACTCGAAGTATTACTAATTAATTATTACCCGCCTGACCCAGAACGAGTACATCACATTATTGATGTCTCATAGAGGTGAAATTATATTTTTTATGAGAAAGTAGGTACCTACTCATCATCATCATCATCACTCTTGGTACTACAACCCTTGGTGGGTCTTGGCCTCCTCAATAATATTCCTCCACTCATCTCAGGTTTAGTGTCCGAGGCTTGGCTTGAGGTATACTAATATTTTGTTTTTTTACCAAGGTTTTCTGTTGGGGTTTTCCTTCCCTTAGCTGGCTGGTTCCCGTTTTATGGCGCCGGAATTTCACCATTCGCCCTTTCTCTATTTTCTACTACTACTACGCCTATTACTTTTCCATAAAAAATTCTCATCTATGAGACATCTATAATATATCTCGATTAATGATGTCCCCCTGGGATAAAATTTAGTAACGTATTCCTAGAAAATTTTTGACTAACTCGAAATATTTTGAATATAAAAAAAATGGTCTAAAAAGGAATTAAATTGAAAATCGTCTTCAGGCGTATTCTAGTGTAATGTTAATAATTCGGTGGAACTTCATCACACATATAAAGGATATTGTTTTAAAAATTCCAATAAATATAGATACCTCATTAATAACATTTGTATTTGATTAATGGAATGAAAAAGATTTGGACGCCGGTGGCGTTAATGTTTATAACACGCATGTGAAACGGGTGTATAACTTAAATATATGTACAACTTTCAAAATTTTTATAAATGTGGTATTCTGTCATGGGTGGAAATGGAGAACGTTACATTGAGTAAAGTGATCACTTAAGCCAGCCGTATGATAGGTCGTGAGGTTTATGAACACCCATAGACTTCCATACATACTTTCCCATAAAAAAAAGAATTTCGTCTCCATGAGACATCTATAATATATGATGATTAGTGATGTCCCCCAGGGATAAAATCTAATAGAGTGTTCCTTGAAAAATTTGGACAAACTCAAAATATTCTGTTGTTATTTTATTGGAAAACGCATCATGTCCATTTCCGTAGAGCTCCTCCGGCGTAACCGAGATGCAACTTCTCTTCTTTCTCGTTTGCCCGCCTGTTTAGAAATAAAATACATAAAATGTAGCAAATGGATTTTATAATCCGATAAGCCATTTGTTAATAACAATTGTATAAAAAAAATTAGGAATATTTTTTTTGATTAGCTTTCATTTAAGGTGTTATCTTAAGAAATACAATTATGGGATCCCAGTATACGGTTTTGAGCATCAATTAGCACATTTTTTCATCAGCTAAAACAACAAGTATACGAAAGAGCTATTATCCGTGACAAATGTGTAATACGCTTTTTAAAATTAATTATTATCAAAAAAAAAATGATTACGAAGCCAACGTGAGCAAACGTCACAGTAAATCATTGATTATGTGATTATTAAACTTTATTTTTATTTTTAAATAAGTTATAAAAACGTGCAATTTTACTTCCAAGAACCATGAAAAAAATTATAACAAAAGACGTGTAAAATTCACCACTATACGCGATTTACGTGCGAATTCGCTCAAACATTCATAGCATACTGACGTGAAGTTTATTTTATTTTTTTATTTATTTATTTATTTATTTATTATTTAATAATAAAAGATAATATTTTTATATTTGTACGAAATTAAAATGAGTAGGGCTTTTTAACCTATTGTCTTCTTTAACTCTACATAAAATTTAAAAATGAAAAAAAAAGTTGACTAATAATTACAAAAAATATTTATTTCTAAGTTCACGTTGTAATATACAAGAACTGCAAAATGCATAAGCCTATGAAGGTAATAAAATCAAAATGAAGAAGCGGTCTCATAATTTACTTTAAAAAATACTTTTTTCAGTTGTGATTTCATTCGAATCAAAATCGCTGTCAAATAAACTTCAAAATTAAAATAACAAAAAAATTCACATATGAAATATCATAATATGATAAAAGTGATTAATTTTTTAGAATGTTAATAATTTTGCGGAAATAGTTATTCATATTGAAAAATTTACTTTTTTGACAACTTTACAGAAACAATCGATTACTCAGACGGCTTATCGCTCAATTGCTACAATTTCACAATAAACTACTCTTTAGTACTACATCTACGTGAAGCAATACTCATAAAAAATACCCAGGCTTGATAAAATCACAGATTTATTGTGTATCAATTGTACCACCAGGAATCGAACCCCAAATCGTGTATTGTGTTGTGAAAAGTTCACAATTTTCGACAAAAGCGGAGAGCTCTTAAAGTTCACGTAGCGAGACAAAAGGTCTGATGGAAGCCAACTGAAAAGGCCATACCATATGTTTTTAAGCGTTCCTCTCATCCAATTCCCTTTGATTCAGGTTCTTCAGTTTTTCATACACCTACCACATATATAACACGTACATAACACCTCAAATATCCATCACAATTCTTTCAATCTTACCTTTAACTGAAATACAATTTCGCTATCAAATTAATATTTTTTGCTTGTACCAACCCGTCTATAAAAAAAGAACGGTTAAAGTCGATATCTCACATACAATTTCCGATGTGACAGAAGTGTCTCGACAGATCTCATAATATTTGAGAAATCAATCCTTTGAAGTTGGATAAAAGTTACAGAAAAAGAAAATAACTTCAAAAGAATTTAGAAAATTCTTTTAAGGTTCTGCACGCTTTACTGCCTCGATCGCTGTGTATACGATTTATAAAAAAATTATAACATAAATGCTACTTTTTATGGTTGAATGAATCTACGAGTGACAAACCTGAATGTGATACTAATTTTGAATATATATAATTATTATATAGATGCAGATGTTGTCGTGCAATAAATAAATAATCAGATACATAATATAAGAAGTACCGGCAATAAGTAAATCCCTATTATAATAATTTAGGTGTCTGTTCATTTGTCGTTATTTCGTGTAACGTTCGTAACATATTTATAGTATTTTTTTTCTTTATAGTCTATTTTTTCTTCTTTATTATTATTATTTTTTTGTTTTATAAAAATAAATAAATACTTATTTCTTAGGAACCGACATGTAAAAAAAAACACCGTCATTTTTGACGGGATACAGTTAGTATTACAATAATATTTATAAATTCGTTATTTGGAAATAAATGAAACTCACTACCTCCGTGAGAATAAAGTTCACTATTATTTGAAAATCAAGTGTGATTTTTTAAAAATCCCTAGGTGATGAAATTAATATCACGATGATACCAGACATCTATGTAGGTATTTTAAAAAATTTAGTTAGTTAAAAATATTTAACACTTGGTATATAAACAGGCCACGTGGAACGATTGGCTGAGGAAAGGATGGTAAAACCATATGAAGCGAGTTTTGAAGATCTGGCATGACCAAATAAATCAAATAATGGATAATAGAGGAAGCTTCAACAACCAAAGAGCATGCATGAGAATATGTCAGAAAGTGGATGAGGCACAGGTGGTGTACCAGGACAGAAGAGTAAGACATTCTATCCTCTTGCTTACCCTTTTGGGAGACGGTGGGATGGTAAGTTAGTATGAACATTTTAAAAACATAACATAATATGGAATTTAGAATTATCACGTATATCATAACATTATTCTTAGTTTCTTTATAATAAACACTTAACTAATAATTTTTTTATCATAAAAAGTGTATTGCTTAAAGGTTATTAGTGAGATCAATCTTAATTATTTATGGGAGTCTTCTATAGATTAAAATCTAGAGGGCTTAAAATCACTTTAGATTTGTTATCACTCTGTAGTGTCGTACAAGTACCAACATATTTAAATTAGATAAACGTAGATTTTGTCATGAGATCGCGGTTGTGGGAGACAAAAATGATTTACTTATAATTAATGTAAGTTTTATTATTTTCGAAAGCTAAGTTTAAATGGAGCACTGTTACGTTATTCACTAATATTGCACTAGTCGCTCGAGAATCTTTCACTTGTCCGTGGAACACTTTATATTTGTTTTCTAGAATATTCACTAGTCAGTGGAGCAATCTATCACGCCGTCTTTTATCGCACTGTTTCGCTTTCGAGGATTCCACGTGTAAGTACTTAACTCGCGTTGTAGTCCGTGGTATCGCCCTTTGCCTCTTTCACTTTCTATGGCGTTAGTGCGCTGTCAAAATAATGTACTTCTAATGATTCTAAATCACATCAAAACGTTCAAGTTGTTTTGGAAACCCTAGATTATGTGGAGTTCTTATAGTTTAAGAATATAAGTTCTATAAGTTTAACGATGTTGGAGTTCTTATTGTCGTGACAATATTGCCCTACTAAAGTAGATAAAATTAAGGCTGTAGCGTAGCGTCCTGGTAGTGTTAGTGATAGTGTTTTCTCCATGTATTAGAGTATATATTGTAAAAAATGCTCAATCGAAGTTCGAAATCAGCAAATATTCCGAATTTCCTTCATGACAAATTGGCAGTGTCACAACCGAGATCTCTATTTTGGTTTAGAAATACGAAGTTGACGTATTGAAATTCAAAGTCTGATTGCCTCTGGAAAAACATTTTTTCCAAACGCGTTTCGCATTCCGCATACATTACGTACGGGGAAGTTGGATACAACTCAGTTGCGAGTTTCGAAAAGCCTCGGTGTAACGTGTAGGCGCAATTTAGTTTGCTATCAATACGAACCTGAGGTTGATTCGGAAATGAATATTATCGGTTCTTTTCAAGGGAAATTGTACCTTTGTGTTTTGTCTAGAAAAAAATGCTGACACAGGTATCATCGTCATCAGCCATTGCTAATCCATTGCTTGATGAAGGCCTGCTATTTTCTTTAGTCCTCTGACAATCTTTTCCGTATCTCTGCTACCGTTGGCCCAATTTCCAGGATAGCAATAAAACATAACAATCATGTCTTTAGCGCTATTAAATAACATTTTTTCTTCATCAATCTTGACGTTTTGATATTGCGCGTACGCCCTTTCTATTTCATGTCTTATTAATAAAACAATGTTATGATGAGAATAAGGGAGTATCATGTATAAGGTAGTTAAATTAACGCTACGTCGTCTTTCCGTTGAAATTTTATGTTACCACTAGCGGTCCGTACCCGGCGTTACTCGGGTAACAGATTTACTTAAAAAGAGTTTTGTGTTTTGCAAAACCTTTAAATAACAACAATGTTTCCATATAACCCAGACTCTTGTCTGGGGATGGGACGGCCGGGATAGAGGTGAGTAACGTCTGTACATATTTTCATCAGAGTTATAAAATGAAATTAAGAAATGCTTGGTTTAGTCCTGTAGAGACATTTCCCCCTCTCCTGGGAGGGGGAAATGTCGCTATGTTACCCAGCGGGTTCTAAAGAATAAGTAGGCAACATTTAATCAAATCAGTCAAATATTGTAGATTTGTATAGATATACAACAGACATACAGAATTTGAGATTTATAGGTGTAGATTCATGAATATTCTTCGTGTATCAATTACTTTTGCGTCAAATATTATTAATTTGATTTTATTCAAAATGACTGGAATAAAACCATGTTATTATTTTACTTGAGTTTAAATATAAATTATCCTACTCGAGTTTCGAGAGTGACAGAACCTCTAATCGATAAAAGTATTAGAATAAATACATAATATAAAAAACATGACTTAAATAGAAGTACATTTTTTTGTTTCTGTTTATTAGAGACACTAACAGGATAATAGGTACATGATACTCTGATAATAAACATTATAGTGAAGACTATGCCCATTATCCCAATTACAAGTGTCTTCGGAACGCTCTAGTAACATGTATTTTTGCAATTAATTATATTTTACATGTACATTTATGTATATTATTTATTTTGTGTTGGAGTGTAGTGCGATTAGTATTTAATGAATGATTGATTTAATGGATCTATAGGTTCATGTCATCGTTTAGAAAATGGATGTTGTATATGAGTGAGTTTTTGAACGAAGATAAGGTGTCTGCAAAAATATCAGCATCAATGTTAGGGTCAGCACAATACAAATTATATGTGCGACACAACCTTGTAATGGGAGAAAAGTAACCGACATTATTAGTGTGCTGACTTATTCTAAAGAACTCCGGCTTTCTTATACGGGGTTTAACATGCAAATTTATATCAGATAGAGAGAGAGAATCAATAGCTCCGCCGAGAATCTTATGTAGCACAACGAGATCGGATATTTTACGTCGGGACTCAAGTTTGTGCATCTTGAAAAAGGCAAGTCGATCTTCGTAGCTGTGAAGGTTGTTGTGTTGACCAGCTTTGTATGACAAAATACGTAGAAACTTTTTCTGCACTCTCTCGATTCTCATAATATGTGTTGTGTAATAAGGTGACCAAATAACTGACGAATATTCCAATATACTTCGTACTAGTGATGTATAGAGAATTTTTAGACTTTGAGGATTTTTAAAGTCTCGAGTAATTCTGGTGATAAATCCCAACATAGTATATGCCTTGTTTGTGATATTATCAAAGTGGTTTCTAAAAGTGAGTATAGAATCTAGCATGATGCCCAGATCCCTTATTGAATCGACTTTAGCGAGTGGAACATCATCCAGTTTATAAACAAATTATATTTTTAAAATATTTTTAGTGAAACTAATACATTTTAATTTCTTAGCATTAAGTGACATATTATTTGCTTTACACCAATTTGATAGTTCGTCCAGATCTCTTTGTAGGAGACGACTATCTTCCAGGCTACGAATGGTGGAATAAATATCATTAATTAGCTACTGATGAAGTGAGCTGGATTGTAAAGTGTAAGAGTGTACATTTGATTCTAAAATGTGAAGAGTATTGGGAAATCCTCGTTTTGTGCAGTTCCTTTTGTTTTTAGAATCCCGTAAAAACATGTTAGCCTTATATAATCTCATCAAAATAATTAATCGTCGCTGAACCGTGTAGCCTTCTACGAGTATTCTGCAATGGCGCGCTGTTTGCAGTATAGCTGTCAAGTTTCTACTTCGAAAAAGTACCGGTAGAGAAATGGCGGCAATTTCAAATCGGCCTCCCCTTGTTGCCACAAACACCCTTTACATTCTTTCCAATCTCCGTTTCATTTGTTCCTTTCTGTGCTGAACAGAGAGAACAGAAGGACGATTTTTTTTTGTCTGGAAACTGAACGGGGAATGTAATTACATCTATCGTAGCTATTTAGGTATCAACGTATCACAGGTTCCAATCGTTATTAGCGGTCCTTCGAGCTGGCAGGATGTGATACTAAGGTGTTACTCGGTTGGCTATTTATTACCTTGCAACGGAGACAGAATGTTCTAATTACATGTGCGGCTGAAAGATGAAAATTCAAACGTATATTTAGATGAAAATGGTCATAAAATTAGAATAGATGACGCCTTTGAAAGGTTAAAGTGTACAAGTAAATATTGGAAAAGGGTCAATAGAATTTTATTACACAATTCTCCGCCTGGAATATCGTTCGTCATATAAATAAATAAAAAGTTAAATGTGTACATTTTTAAATATTCTGGTTTGTGTCTTCTGGGGTATTATGCCGTGTTTTTACGACCTTTCTGGCATATGTTTTAGATTCCATTGCAGGGTTCATCATCAGGGTTGATATGTTATTATGAGTGTTTATTTTGTGGTATTATTGGTTTAGCGGTAAGTATTGGCTTGCAATATCGAGTCGAAAACAGGGTAAGAACGTTGTCAGTGTTGTGTTAAGTATTGGCTAGCAATACCATGTCGAAAGCTTGGTGTTTCTGTGTTTACGTGTAACGTGGCAATACCGTGTCGGAGTCATGTTGTAACGATATTGGCCTATTCAAATAGACATTGCTGAAAAATTATACGAAAATATCTATCTGCTAAAAGCTCATGATAAGGAGCAGCACCACAATTCATAAATACTCTATAATTAAATATTTGCCGGATAAGTAGGTGCGGGCTAGCCTATATTATTTCTGCACGCGGGCGTGTAAAGCAGGCTTTATGTTATTTTATTTTGACGAAGCGAGCCAACCGAAGAAGATTGTCCGCGAAACGGGTCTGGCCAATGAGAAGCGTTCTGAGAGATAGACCTTTACCTTTATATGTCGGTTGGAGTCAAAAATGGCGAGAAATTTTGACTATATAAGCCATTTTATTTTTAGCGAAATTTAAAATAAATAAAATTTTAATAAATAATATTATTAAGTTCTACGGGTTAAATATTTTAATGTGTTACAGCTGTTTCGGCTTGTAAGGCCATTATCAAACAGTGGATATACCACGTACAAACGACTTATTTATACAATTTTAAGTTACCCCTTCCTCTTTAGAGTAATTAGATATATGTGGTGAAGCCCTGTAGTAATGTACGTTTTTTCCCGGGCACTTATCATTAAAGGTGCGCCTCGGTAACGTTATGCTTAATTATCAAAATTCCCCGTTTTCTGCAAGTGTTATTTATAAATATTATTTTAATTTATGTCCTTGATTATTGGTTTTTTAAAAATATTTAGAAGTGGAGAGAAGATCATTTTTTGTTGATTATTTAAAAGTTTAATATTTGGATCCTTTTTATATTTATTTATTTCTAGTTGCGCAAGGTGATAACGAACCAAAACCTTTATATATAGAAACAAAAGGTTTTAGGATGAATTTACTTGAGCAACTAGAAATAAATAAATATAAAAAGGATCCAAATATTAAACTTTTAAATAATCAACAAAAAATGATCTTCTCTCCACTTCTAAATATTTTTAAAAAACCAATAATCAAGGACATAAATTAAAATAATATTTATAAATAACACTTGCAGAAAACGGGGAATTTTGATAATTAAGCATAACGTTACCGAGGCGCACCTTTAATGATAAGTGCCCGGGAAAAAACGTACATTACTACAGGACTTCACCACATATATCTAATTACTCTAAAGGGGAAGGGGTAACTTAAAATTGTATAAATAAGTCGTTTGTACGTGGTATATCCACTGTTTGATAATGGCCTTACAAGCCGAAACAGCTGTAACACATTAAAATATTTAACCCGTAGAACTTAATAATATTATTTATTAAAATTTAATTTATTTTAAATTTCGCTAAAAATAAATATGGAGTTCTACAAATTAAACACAAAAACCATAAATAAATAAAATATATAAGCCATACAAATTTGAGGAACGGCCCTTTTCCTTCAGCATCAACGTCGGCCGGAGGCCCTTGTGGAGAGAGGACCGAAATACCATCAGTGAGACAGGGAGGCAGCAACACTCGAAGATACAGCTAAGCATTTTCAATATTATTTATTTCTATTGCTTTTTACGTGTATTCAATTTAGAACTTTCTGGATCGTGACAAACATTGATACATGTTGTGGATCGTTTCGTTACGTATTTTGGGCCTAGGGATAATTATTACTAGACGCGCATCAGATTTAATATACAAGAAATCGTAATATTGCGGCTGTGATAATTCCAGCGGGTGAATTATTGCATAACGCTTATGAAATATTTAAATGCGTCGCGGTCCATATGGAAAATCATTTAAACTTGATATTCATATATTACCAAAGATATAAAGGCTTTAAAATGGAATATTTTATTGACGAAGGGTGTTTGTTTTGTGGGACTTGAAATTTAAGATAAGAACCTTTAATATTATTTATTCTTTATTTTCTTATGTGTATCAAATGAAATGTTCGTGCTATATAATTTGTCATTGTCACATGGTCACTATTCATTTCATTACGTGGGTTCAGAGTTCGACGGTAACGGACGCGGTAACAAGTTGGTACTTGTCGGGACGTGACGTCGGAATTATTTCTTAATTATCTTTAGGATACAAGCGAGGTCATTATACGTGCATTCTGCATTTCAAACGTTTTACTAACATATATAAATACATATTATTACGTTTTACAAATTGAATAGGATCGCGGGAAATAAGCATTTCGCCCGGTTGTGCAATAATAACTTCCAACGTAGCATAATGAGATCTTATTACCGGCGCTAGACTCTTAAGGTTAGGCACGCGGGGATTATAAATGGGATAATGAACGAGAACTGAATGGGGAAGTTTGTCTCTTCATGGTCGGGAGGCGGGGAGCCGTACGTCTTTCACGCCCCGTGATCTTGGGAGGCTGAATTTCGATTGTGGAAAAAGATGAAGTTAGATTTACTCGCGTGCCATAAGCAACCATACATAAGACAGGGTCGAATGTCGGAGCTCGCGTTCCGACTATGGAGACTGTTTAGAGTGGGAGACATCTTGGATTTGGGACTAGGTATGATTATCTTAACTGTATCTACCCGGTTAAGACAGGGTTTTAAAGCCAAGAATTACAGGATAGTCAGAAGGTCCTGGAGCGGCGACCCTCAAAGATCCAGGGGGAAGAACCTCTCACGTCTTTTCGGCCCCCTTGGTCGACGAGCTCGGGCCCTGGTTATGAATGTTTATGAATGTATTAACTCCGTACTCAAGGACGAGATAGGACGTTCCTCATGAACGAGAAATTATAAGATGCAGGTAGCAGTTCGACAATCAATACTATGCTCGAGACCGCTTTAATGAACGAGATCTGTTAGCAGTTTAACAATCAACTTTTATGATCGGGACCGCATTCAGGAGCGCGATGGCATTACTAACACCATCATACTCATCATTCACCACCTTTTCTAACTTGCTGTATACAGAGACCTTCGGGGTTCTCCTTTCCCGGCCAGCGAGAAACATATCAGGAATTACACAATCAACTGTACTAATCATGCTGATTTACCATCATTTAATAACTCTAGTCAATAAGACTACACCGTGGGATCAATCACATCAACTATAATTGGCGATGCTAACATGGCTCTGACTGACGCGCTCAAGGAAGAGTCTTTTCCAGTCACCCAGTTAGTTCATTCAGTCCTTTAATCAGCAGTAAACATCATAATAATCCGGCTCATGTAGCCGCAACGTGGGATCCTCAACATTATACACCAGTCAATTTGACTGCCCCGCGGGACAATATACAAACCTTAATATCAGACGCGGGATTTCTTCCTGATATGTTTGTCGCCGGGAAGCTAGAACTTCGGAGGATTCCAGCAGGAGCAATAGAGTCTCGGCTTGATCTTGGTCTGCAGATTAGCATGGGAAGCTATTAATTACACAGGTGGTAGCTACCGGGTACAGCGTTGTCGATGGGGCTGTACCCCCTCCCTTAGAGGGGGTTAACCTAAAATCTACGTAAAAGTAAAATCAGAATCAACTTGACTCTTATAAAATATAACTTATGAAAGAATCGAAAATTTCGATTTAGAATCCCGGGTTGTAATAAAGTAAATATCAGACAGAACCTCCCCGAGCCTCTGTTGCGACTAGTTGTTATGAATATATGTTTACTCTTTCCACTATATACCATGAACAGATAAATCGGGCCGAAAACCACCGAACGCGCCAGTTGTAAGCATTGTATGTATGTATTCTGGAGAACCCAGCCGTTAATTTGCATTTCGAATACTGTGTGTGTGGTTAATAAGTATAACCGTGTATTAATCGACCGTGATTTATCTAATCTGGATGACCGGCAGATCCAGTATACTATTGCATTAAAAAAAAAAATACGAAAAAAAACATAGATATTGCCTGTTGTTGCGCAATATTAGCGCTAAGTTCCCATTATGTACCGTCGGTTGTATTATATGCGGATACCAAGTTATACTCAGAGCGCCCTAGGCTGTATTTCGCACATGGTATTTATCTATCTGAATATCCCATCGAAATCGTGACCCCACACTCAGTCGTGGAAGCCGTCCACCAGTGCTAATATCAGACATCGGTAACCAGGCGGCATCGTTCTAGGCGAAAAATCTACGTAAAAATATTTATGTTCGCGACGCCGCTACCGGATGCGAGGAAATGACGGATGCGCCCACTTCGAAAGGCGATTTTGTTAGTCTGTTCAATCGATCGTCGTTTTGAGTCCGGCTCAAGTTGCGCGTTAATAATGTTAGGTTAGTTTCACCTCGTATGAATACAATGGCATTTCTTCTGCTACGCTACCAAAAGTACTGGGTAACCGCGTCACATCGAGGAGTCCTATATTACTATCACTAGACGATTACTGGCCAAATTATATGTTAGACTAAACGTAAACTTAATTCAATCACGTAAATAAATTTTAAACATAGCTTTGAGCTTGCAAAAGCAGATCTCAAATAATATATTAGACTTTTAATAAATAAACTTAAAGTAAAATCGCTTTTAAAACTTTTCTTAAAGCCTTCTCTTTTAAACTTCCCATTTAAACTTCTTCCAAAAAAAAAAAAAGCTTCACCCCAAATACACCTTCAACGGGGTAAACGTCACAATGTGTTGTCTTGGGTTGTGTTTCATCTATTGTCTGATCTACTTATCTCTGTGGAATCTGCAGCGAGATTGACTTTGAAGCGCCGGATACCAAGATGTTTTTTATTTGAGGCCATCATCTCTATTAATATTTGTCGGGTGCTTGTAGATTTCCTTGATAAGATAAATAATAAACAATTAAATTTCCAAGGATTTTTGGTTCGAATGCAAAATAATAGTGTATAGATATATACTAAATTTGTATGTATCATTTAATAATACAATCGATACATTACAATACACAATAATTGATTAATTACACCTATAGGTTTCGGAAAAGCCTTTCCATCGTCAGGGTGTTATATAACTCTGTGATGATATATATTTGATATGCATTAAATTCACTATTAACACGCAAGTATCGCCTTGGAAATAAAGTCTCTAAATTTGTAGACATATATGTTGAGTTATACATCACCCTGACGATGGAAAGGTTTTTCCGAAACATGAAGGAGTAATTAATAAAATAAAATAAGTAGATGCATACAAATAATACAATCAATATTTAAAAAAAATTTAGTCCACTAAATTGTAATTAGTTCTACTGGCCTATTCTAAGTCTAAGAAATTCTTTAATTCGGGTATGCTCCTACAACGAAAAATGTCTACGAATTTCGAGACTTTGTTTCCAAAGCGATGCATGTATTTTAATGGTGAATTTAATGCATATCAAATTTATATCATCACAGAGTTGATAAAGGTCATGGTTATACCCAGTTTTCCAGGTACCATTATTACAAGTGGGACCGCAGATTAGTCGCAGGATCTTACGTTGAAATATGCTAATTCGGGTCTCTTCGCTTTTTGTTACGGCTCAAGTTTCAGCAGCGTAAGTCAGTACAGGCCCAATTATGGTTTTATGTCGGCGAGCTGATGCTTCTCTCAATTTAATTCCAGCTTCCATAAAATGCCAAGTGCCACTAAACAACAATAACACCGTACAAGTTAAACGCTGAAAGCCAAAAGTTTCCCGGCGTCAATTTGCAAGTCGTCCTACGCATTTTTTAAACGCTGTTCGTTGTTTGCACCGGAGAATAAACACCAAACACTCTTCCATGAATAATGTATTCGTGGAAACTTGGAAATACTTCGACGGGAAACTTTTGTTCAACAGGTCGTTCCAATCAAGGGCTGCTACGCGTTTCTATACATAAATAATTGGGTGTCGCAAAGTTACCCCCTATTAAAACTTCACGTGTGTTCCCAGTATATAATAATATTTCATCTAATATATATGTAGAGTAGAAATGGTTGAAGGCTTACCAACTTAATTTAACAGAATATTATTATGTAACTGCCTTTTGGCTTATGTTGACCAAACAATATGTTATGCATTATTTGATATAATCTATTATTTTATTACTTTCTTCAGTAGCATTTTTCCAAATGACACACATATGGACTGTAAGCACAACGTGAATCATTTGTTCTGTGGTGGAGCCAGACCTGCCTGGACTCTAGCCTCTCGAGCGTGTCAAACGGACCAATCGCTCTCGAGGAATATTGCCCAACAAGAAGCCCAAGGCGCCGACAAAGTACCAAACCTATTCTCTCATCGATCGGTGCCCACGATACCATGTTCAAACTCGCTCTCTGTATATTGTTGTCTAACGCATTCTCCAAACATGTAAAGTTTTGTGACTTCAATAAACCAACGAGTTAATTGTGAGTACTTCTTTCTATTCATCCTGTATCGAATCCCGCTCCGCCTGTCATATACCTTCACACTCGACACACATTCATTCACAAGCCTTCATCGTTCACTTAACATGCATCGGACTGATTGAAAATTTTGGCAGAGGTGCACAGTCACACTGATTCCTTCGCGAATACACGCACATTACATCAAATCATATCCGCCACACTGGTGACACCGATATGATGTATAATACAATACAAACCATCTGCCACAGTTCAATCTGATTATCCTGATTCTGTTCATTCTAGCATTATTTTGCATCCATGTGTAGCGAGCATGTCCTCCCTCAGCAACCCGAAAGAGAATCAAGCCGTTGAGTCGGTAAAGCAGTAAGCGGCCAGAGCGGCAGCCATTACGAGAATAAAAGATGGCGCGTTAATACGAAAAACAATGCTCAAGATACAAATTGTGACCACAAGTGGTTAACAAGCATTAGAAACTTCCGAACACGTGTGTACACATTTAATTCTTTTTAACGCCGTGCATACTGACGTAAAGAATAAAAACTCTGGTTCTTCCTTTGTGGGTCAATGAGAGTGCTATATTGGTGTCCAGCTCGAGGATATTTAGGTAAGCCACTTATTCACATCCTAACAAACCTGTTTCCTATCCTGTCGGTTGCGCTAAACAAATAAATATAAAACTTCATGATTACAGTCCACCTTATGATTACAGTCGACTCAGGATTCAACTTCCCTCCATGGACTATCTCTTATATGAGTATCAATATATATCCAACCACATTTTTTTTATATTTTACTAGCTGTTCGTACTCGGCGTTGCCCAGGTGTAGGATTTAGCTAAAATTAAGTTTATGGGGACACACAAAGGTTCTATTGTTTTACAAAGTCTCTAATAAAAACAATGTTTTCATTTAATTTAGGCTGGCATGGAAGGGATATCCAGGGGGAAATCCGCCAGGTCCTAAAAAATAAGTACCTATGCATAATCGATCAGATCGGTCAAAAGTTACAGATTGAATAAAAAATATATCAGGGTGAGGGGGGGGGGGGTAAAGGGGAGAGAAAAAATGTCACCTTTGTTATCCGCCAGGTCCTCAAAAATAAGTATACAAAATTTGAGTCAGATCGGTCAAACGGTGGGTACAGACTTGATTGGAAAATATATTAAGGGAGAGGGAGAGGAGGGAGGTAAAAGGGGAGAAGGAAAATATCGCCATTGTTACCCGCCGGGTTCTATTGAATAAGTATGTAAAATTTGAGTCATCGGTGTAGTTTTGTAATTGGACAAATGGTGTAGATTTGTAAAAAGAACAGATAAACAGACATTAAGTATTATAGGTTAACACACGCGTATTCAAAAGCTATGTTGTGTCAAAATTTCAAGTCAATCGGCCGACTACTTTTCAAGTTTTGCGAACACAAACATACGCAGGATGAATTTTTATTAAGAAAAGATATTTTGAATGACTATATTCACTGACGTCAATCCTAGATTTAAAATATTAGTTAACTATATTATCAAGTATCAATATGAAGTTATCCCTTGTTGAAAATCAGCTTATTCATGTTATACATAAAATGTGAAACTTTTCCTTCTTTTTTAGGAAATAATATTAAAAAAAATACCTTAATAATCCTACATCTCCCCTCTTTTCTATACGTCATTACCTACTTATTTGCATACACACATATATGTCACAATACTCAAAGGAAATCCTGTGGTTGTATTAATTTAGAAATAAAAATAATAAATAAGAAAGAAAACAAAAAATGGAAATGCAAATGATTTTCAAGTCGAATGCACGTTGAACAATTTTTTTAATTTATAAAACAATGAATGAGAAACGAAGAATTTAATAAAAAATAAATGTTTTTAATTAAATTTAAAAGAAATTATTTATAAACATTGTTGTCATTAAATTCTTAATGGCCCTTTGAGACCCACTGACACAAAGAATCAAGCAACATTGCTTGCGATCTAAAATGAATTGGATTATTACATCAATGATTGTTCGTAAATTTGAAAAAATGAGAAAAATGATATGAAGTATGTTCCGTAATAATGTGATTCATCAGAGATATTAATCATAATGTTCAAGAAAATATCGTATTTGACGTGTTCATATCTAGGTGGTTTGATATCTTGTCCCCAGACATTTCGTACTATATCAAAATTAATCTTAAAGCATTGATTCAGCAAAATATATCCCATCTTTTACTATCGTCTAGTGATTAATTGTTTTAAAGGGTTCGATCCACGTCCAAGGAGACAACTAAGTTAGTATTATTTAATAGCACAAATTCAGAACAAAGTTTGAAAATAATAAGTGTATGCATTATTATTTTAAAAAAGCTAAATAAAAAAAGAGGCAATTTGAATCATTTTATAGCATAGGTAATAGGGTTATTACGCAGTGATTTTACGACCTTTCAAGCTGACGTTTTGGATCTCATTGCAAGGCTGATGTATTGTTGTGTGTTGATATTGTGCACAATATAAGTATAAATTATATAAATCTATTTTATTGATTAATATGGCGTTGTGGAGGATCTAGGCCTACCCGGACTCTAGTCCCTCGAGCATACCAATGAACCAATCACGCTCGAGGCGAGTCACCAATAAGAAGCCTGATGCCACCAGCAAAGCGCTGGTTTCACAATAACTCTTTCGCCGACCGCCGGAACCTACGCCACGTATTCAATTTACATTCATATTTGTACAACCCTTTTTTCAATAAATTGTCAGTATAAATTGTAAGTACTTGTTTATCATCCTGTACCTCCTCCTACCATCTTCACTGTATTTGATTCACGTAGTATGCATTCAGCGTCCATACATAAATGTGCCAGATCATGTTTCGACACATGGGCATTGATCTTCCTACAAACACGCAACCTTAATTTCATTACGATTCAAATTCAATCAAAGCATACACTTTGCGACACGCATAACACATTTGCCAAAACTTTACTTTGTGGTACAACATGACTATTTTAATGTAAACTAAATTGAGCTTTGAAGTACACCCATGTTGAGTTATTTTGTCATTACTGTAGTTTCAAGAGGAGCAGTCCCTCTCATTATCAGATGTAAGTAATTAATAGCCTAAATACAGAATGTTGTCAACCTATTTGGGTTGGGAATATTGTCCGGAACGGATGGAACGATCACGATATATACGCACATACCAGGGGCATGCAGTGAGAATACTAAAGCATGAATTTTTTGCTAATTGGGGAAAAATATCCTAATTAAATATTTATCTGACAGATATTATTTATGAAATATTAAAATCTTTTTTCAACTTTTTAAACTTAGGAAAAAGTCATGCTTCAACGTTTTCACTGCACGCCCCTGGCGTATAATGTGTTGCTCTTAGTACTCTGGCTGTTAAAAAAATGTTCTTCGTTTTTGTTAATATTTATTTTGTTAATATAAATGTAAGTCTGATTGTATGATTAAAAAATTAAAATGTTTCTGATGTACGCACTGTTCCATATTACGAAGGTGTGACGTTTGCCGTTGTGGGGGGTGTGTATTTTGGGGTAAAGCTTTTTTTTTTTTTGAAAGAAGTTTAAATCGAAAGTTTAAAAGAGAAGGCTTTAAGAAAAGTTTTAAAAGCGATTTTACTTTAAGTTCATTTATTAAAAGTCTAATATATTATTTGAGATCTGCTTTTGCAAGCTCAAAGCTATGTTTAAAATTTATTTACGTGATTGAATTAAGTTTACGTTTAGTCTAACATATAATTTGGCCAGTAATCGTCTAGTGATAGTAATTTAGGACTCCTCGATGTGACGCGGTTACCCAGTACTTTTGGTAGCGTAGCAGAAGAAATGCCATTGTATTCATACGAGGTGAAACTAACCTAACATTATTAACGCGCAACATGAGCCGGACTCAAAACGACGATCGATTGAACAGACTAACAAAATCGCCTTTCATGGCGGCGCATCCGTCATTTCCTCGCATCCGGTAGCGGCGTCGCGAACATAAATATGTCTACGTAGATTTTTCGCCTAGAACGATGCCGCCTGGTTACCGAGGTCTCATATTAGCACCTGTGGACGGATTCCACGGCTGAGTGCGGGGTCACGATTACGATGGAATATTCAGATAGATAAATACCACTTGCGAAATACAGCCTAGGGCGCTCTGAGTATAACTTGGTATCCGCATAATACAACCGACGGTACATAATAGGAACTTAGCGCTAATATTGCGCAACAACACGCAATATCTATTTTTTTTTACGTATTTTTTTTAATGCAATAGTATACTGGATCTGCCGGTCATCCAGATTAGATAAATCACGGTCGATTAATACACGGTTATACTTATTAAACACACACACAATACTCAAAATGCAAATTAACGGCTGGGTTCTCCAGAATACATACATACAATGCTTACAACTGGCGCGATCGTTGGTCTTCGGCCCGATTTATCTGTTCATGGTACATAGTGGAAAGAGTAAACATATATTCATAACAACTAGGCGCAACAGAGGCTCAGGGCAAGCTTTTTCTGACATTTACTTTACTACAACCCGTGATTCTAAATCTAAATTTTTGATTCTTTCATAAGTCATATTTTATAAGAGTCAAGTTGATTCTGATTTTACTTTTACGTAGATTTTAGGTTACCCTCCTCTAAGGAAGGGGGTACAGCCCCATCGACAACGCTGTACCCGGTAGCTACCACCTGTGTAATTAATAGCTTCCCATGCTAATCTGCAGACCAAGATCAAGCCGAGACTCTATTGCTCCTGCTGGAATCCTCCGAAGTCCTCGCTTCCCGGCGACAAACATATCAGGAAGAAATCCCGCGTCTGATATTAAGGTTTGTATATTGTCCCGCGGGGCAGTCAAATTGACTGGTGTATATGATGAGGATCCCACGTTGCGGCTACATAAGCCGGAGTATTATGATGTTTACTGCTGATTAAAGGGCTGAATGAACTAACTGGGTGACTGGAAAAGACTCTCCCTTGAGCGCGTCAGTCAGAGCCATGTTAGCATCGCCAAATATAGTTGATGTGAATGATCCCACGGTGTAGTCTTATTGACTAGAGATATTAAATGATGGTAAAACAGCATGATTATTACAGTTGATTGTGTAAGTTCCTGATATGTTTCTCGCTGGCCGGGAAGGGAGAACCCCGAAGGTCTCTGTATACAGCAAGTTAGAAAAGGTGGTGAATGATGAGAATGATGATGTTAGTAATGCCATCGCGCTCCTAAATGCGGTCCCGATCATAAAGTTGATTGTTAAACTGCTGACAGATCTCGTTCATTAAAGCGGTCCCGAGCATAAGTATTGATTGTCGAACTGCTACCTTATAATTTACTGCATCTTATAATTTCTCGTTCATGAGGAACGTCCTATCTCGTCCTTGAGTACGGAGCTAACACATTCATAAACATTCATAAACAGAGCCCGAGCTCGTCGCACCAAGGGGCCCGAAAAGACGTGAGAGGTTCTTCCCCCTAGATCTTTGAGGGTCGCCGCTCCAGGACCTTCAGACCATCCTGTAATTCTTGGCTTTAAAACCCTGTCTTAACCGGGTAGATACAGTTAAGATGGCCTTACCTAGTCCCAAATCTAAGATGTCTCTCTAATCTAATCAGACTCCATAGCCGAGAACGCGCGCTCCGACATTCGACCCTGTCTTATGTATGGTTGCTTATGGCACGCGAGTAAATCTAACTTCATCTTTTTCCACAATCGAAATTCAGCCTCCCAAGATCACGGGGCGTGAAAGACGTACGGCTCCTCGCCTCCCGACCATGAAGAGACGAACTTCCCCATTCGGTTCTCGTTCATTATCCCATTTATAATCCCCGCGTGCCTAACCTTAAGAGTCTAGCGCCGGTAATAAGATCTCATTATGCTACGTTGGAAGTTAATATTGCACAACCGGGCGAAATACCTATTTTCCGCGAACCTATTCAATTTGTAAAACGCAATAATATGTATTTATATATGTTAGTAAAACGTTTGAAATGCAGAATGCACGTATAATGACCTCGCTTGTATCCTAAAGATAATTAAGAAATAATTCCGACGTCACGTCCCGACAAGTACCAACTTGTTACCGCGTCCGCTACCGTCGAACTCTGAACCCACGTAATGAAATGAATAGTGACCTTGTGACAATGACAAATTATATAGCACGAACATTCCATTTGATACACATAAGAAAATAAAGAATAAATAATATAAAAGGTTCTTATCTTATTTCTGTAGTTGGTCTGCTTCTGAGATGGCATCCTGATCCGAAGTAATATAGCGGGTCCTCTCCAAAGTTGACATCGCCTGTGCAGCCTCCACTTTCCTTCCATCGAGAATGCTGCTCGTTAGTACAAAATTTCCGCGATCCTTAGCTGAAGACCGGCTGTATCTAAATGAATTATTTCTATACAATACATACAATTCGAAATACGTTTTTATAAGAACTTGATAGGAATAAATCGTGTTTAAAACGATTGCCCAATGGCACGCAATACAAACATGTACCTTGCCCAATAACC
This sequence comes from Agrypnia vestita, assembly GCA_016648135.1. Taxonomy (NCBI): domain Eukaryota; kingdom Metazoa; phylum Arthropoda; class Insecta; order Trichoptera; family Phryganeidae; genus Agrypnia; species Agrypnia vestita. The sequence goes on along the minus strand of JADDOH010000778.1, from coordinate 229,830 downwards.
TCACATCCGTGTTTTAATAAAATAATTATAAAATCCAGATGCATTTTTAAAATATATTATTTGTAGGAAATTTCTCGTACGATCTGAACCCATATCACACTGACAATCGTGATATCAAAACCACATAAATACTCCGATCCCAATCATTCCCAAAACAATACAAATCATATAGAAATCCGTGTATTCAATCGCCAGTATAGATAACATAGCATTCTTTTGCATAAAGATACATCCGCCCTGAAGAATCTCTCGTACATTCCGAACCTCGCGACATTAAATATACGTAATTATTCTGAATTTCAAATCCCACAAACAAACACGAAACACCCTTCGTCAGTAAAATATTCCATTTTAAAGCCTTTATATCTTTGGTAATATATGAATATCAAATTTAAATGATTTTTCATATGAACAGCGACAGAATTAAATATTTCATAAGCGTTATGCAATAATTCACCCGCTGGAGTTATCACAGCCGCAATATTACGATTTCTTGTATATTAAATCTGATGCGCGCATAGTAATAATTATCCCTAGGCCCAAAATACGTAACAAAACAATCCACAACATGTATCAATATTTGTTACGATCCAGAAAGTTCTAAATTGAATACACGAAAAAGGCAATAGAAATAAATAATATTGAAAATGCTTAGCTATATCTTTGAGTGTTGCTGCCTCTGTGACTCACTGATGGTATTTCGGTCCTCTCTCCACAAGGGCCTCCGGCCGACGTTGATGCTGAAGAAAGAAGCCCTGATCCTCGAATTTGTATGGCTTATATAGTCAAAATTTCTCGCCATTTTTGACTCCAACCGACGTGTAAAGGTAAAGGTCTATCTCTCAGAACGCCTCTTATTGGCCGAATCCGTTCCGCGGACAACCGTTTTTGATTGGCTCGCTTCGTCAAAATAAAATAACATAAAGCCTGCTTTACACGTCCGCGTGCAGAAATAATAAAGGCTAATAAGAAATAATAAAGGCCCGCACCTACTTATCCGGCAAATATTTAATTATAGAGTATTTATGAATTGTGGGGCTTCTCCTTATCATGAGCTTTTAGCAGATAGATATTTTCGTATAATTTTTCAGCAATGTCTATTTGAATAGGCCAATATCGTTACAACACCACGAAGACGTGACTAACCAATCAAAAGCTTAGATGTCTATTTTCCAAGTGATATTGAAACAATATAAATTAATATACATAAGTGAAGACATCAAGCTTGAAAATGATGCTATGATAATTGCATGTGCTCCGGGAGCCATCAGAGTATTTGGCATTGGTGTAATAAAAAATGTATACCTACATATTTTGTGGGCGCTGTCATTGTAGTTTATTTTCTCCCACATTTTTTATCCGTTGATGAAGAACTTAAAGTTTTGCTTTCAAGAACTAGTTGAAGCCTTTTTGGCGTACGTATGAGAGTTTGCCCTGAGAAATCTGGGAGCGGGAGACCACCAGCTTTTGAAGTCTGACTTCAAAGATTTTGCATGGTCAAGGTAACACGACTATAAAATTTTTTTTTTGGATTTTTCTGCTGTGTTTACGGCCTTTCTGGCCAACATCAAATCTGATATGTGTGCAGAAACGTCTGCCAAAAATGTTATTCACGTGGCGAAGTATCCCAGAAACTACCTTATTAGAATATTCTGAAGCTCTGTGAAAACGTTTTTGAATTTTTTTTATGAAAATTTCTCCGATATATAATTTTTTTATAAAATAGAGATACAAATACGGAATATGTGTCGTATCAATATTCTTACAATTTTAAAATTAAACTAACAAATGTTATGCTATGAAAATAGGATTAACTTACTGGTATTCTCCAGGATATGGTTCAAAATCCATTTTAATGGGGTTTAAACCACCGAATACTGGTTTGCTAGGCGAAAGTCGTAACATTTACACCAATAAGCTACTCAAGATGAGATGATAATATGATAAAAATTGAATTCAAAATTGAAAAATGATGACATTTTTGGGATTAATTTCAGGATGAAGGTATTCTTAGAATACCATCGTTTCAGTGAGATGGAATAAATTGTCTCGTTATATCAAAAGTAGAATGGACATTGCTAAGGTTAAAGGTCTCTAAACAAATTTATTTATTCATGAAACAGACAGCACGTAATGGTGTGCAGAAGGATTCAAACTTATACAAACATGTCCCAAAATTTAAAAACAAATTACATGTTTGTTCCCCAGAGTGATTTGCTTTTGAATTTGTATATTGATGAAAAATGAACAAACCTTTCCTATTTTAAAACTTAATGAAACATATGAATTTAATCGGCGGCCCTCGTAGTCCATGTGAGTATAACACAGGCTTCCCACACGGAGGGTTCCGGATTCGATTTCTGGTGAGGTCACAAGTAATCTATGTGATTTACTCAAGCCTAGGTATTTTGTATTTTGTTTCGCTTCTATAATTGGGCCTCTTGGCCTGTTGAAGCATAAAAAGAAAAAAAAAAAGAGTAGTTAAATTTCATTATCAGGGGTAATTAATAACTTATAATTACACCTGGTGATGTGAGGAACCGCTCTTCTCGAAACTATAGTAGAGACATAATAGGTCAACGTGAATGTTTTAGGTTTAAGATTTTTTATGTTTAACTTAGTGCAAACTGAAAACATCATGCTTGGTCTGCACGAACATCCTCGCAGTTGAACGTATTTGATAAAATAATTAACACACATAGTAACTCTTATATATCAACTAATTTAAAGGAACTGTAACAGAATATAATAGTTTGGACAGAAGAACATACTTTAGCCATTTGGTGTCTTAGGAAAAACAATTTATCAGAGATTATAATAATGATACATTATTCCGATTCTGTACTTTCTCCTCCAAATAAAGCGTAAGCATACTATTTCGTATGGAACTAGGTAATTTAGTTTACAACTTGGGAACAGAAATTCTAATGTCCTCGATCCATATTTGTTGATGATTTTAGGAATTTACAAGCAAAAATTCGATGTAAGTACTTCCTGTACGTCTTTCGTGTGGAAGTATTCCATTTTTATATATTACACTTTTATTTTATTAATAAGAGAAAAAGCAATCCGTGCGCAATCAAAAGCAAGTAACCGGAACAATCAATCAATAGTTGATAACGAGTATTTCAACAACATATTGTTATCTTTTTCAGACAGTAATTGAACTGGAAATCTGTAGAAAATAGGATGATTTTAGTAGACAATTCATGATTGATACAGACTACGACTTCGGTGACTTCGACACTAAAAATATTAATAATTTTACATATAAGTTGGAAACAACCCACAGATCTCTGGCTATATAGTAGAGCCAACAAGCTTAGATAGGACGTGGGTATTGGGAAAGGAATGACAGAGACATTAATTGAAATAGTACAAGAGGCTAAATCAATTTGGAAAAGACCTATGGGAAGACCCAGAGAGCGCCTCAATGAAAATGTTCTGACTGATTTGGAGAAGCTAGGGGAAACTGAAGGATGAGAGCAGAAGGCAATGAATTGAAAGAAGTGGAAAGGCATCCTCCAGGATGATAAGAGCTTTTTATTTTATACGCGCCCTTCAAGTTCAACATTACAATCATTGATTAAACTTAATTAAACTCAATTAAGTTCTTAATATGTTCTTTATCTCTCTTTTTACAAATATTTGAAGAGATCATTTGCTATAGATACATGGAACACATCAATAAGTAACCAAAGTGATATATGTTCAGCTTAACCATCGGCAGGTTGGTCTTGTATATTAATTTGAAACAATCTGTTTTGACGCTGACTTAAGTTGTTGTTAGGAATATATGATGCTCCTTATAATTTAGGATAATTGATCATACCACGCAACAATCGATAAAAATACGTAATCAAAACATTCATCCAAGTCTCTTAACTATTATAGTTAAGCATATTCCAAAGAAACTCGTTTGGGTAGAGCCAAAAATAATGCCCATACTCTCTCACGTAGAGATATCTCAAAAAATTTATTGTACTTCCCTATCATAAGAGATTACTTAAGCTCATGTACTTAAGTATTCCTGTGAGGATTGAAATAATGGTAGAAAGCTATCGCATGATAAGACAAAAAGCTTCTATCGATTCTAGATACGCGGTGAGGATAACTTATTTATTTATATCTCTACAATTGTCTCTATGCCACAATGCCACTATAGTCTTTTTATGCTTCTCTTTTCTGTATCCTTTATTTTTTGATTAACCTTTTTATTTTTGATTTTATATTTTGTTGGTACTCTCCTAACCGGGTCGGCCTTAATACGATATGGCACGGAGATGGCCTTTAAAAAAAATTTCATCCTAGCGACGTATGAGTAGGACCGATATGGGATATTTTGCTCATAAAATAATCCTGAGAGAATGGTGAGTCTCCATAAAATGTCTCTATGCCAATTTATCTAAAAATGTGTCTTAAGACAGGCGAATAATTTTTCTTATAAAGGAATATTTTTTTATAAATGTACGGCGAATGGATTATCGTTCACTTTATAGAAAACTCTCGAAATTTATTATTTATTTTATGGAAGACTGATGAAAGCATTTAAATATTTTAGGAATTATATATCAAAAAGATGAAATTTAATATTTATAGAGTGATTATTTTTAATATAGTCCTGTTCAGCTTTCCTTAAAATTTTTAAAATAACAGGAAAATTCATTACCTTTACCTGTGTTATAATTTATCGCTTAATAAATCAAAAATATAATATAATATGAGCATGCTGAAGTCTAGGTCAAACACGGGTACGGTATATTTGATATTCGAGCTCCTACGGTTCAATTCAATTAAGATTTATGTGAATATTGCTTGCGGCAGTATAAATTATTAAATGAACACACTACATCAACATTTTATTAAAATATTTGAAAAATCAGGAAATTTAAATAACGTATTCTTGTGAAAATATATTTCTTAAATAAATAATGCCACGTGACGACAAAATATTATACCTTAAATGGCAAAGATTTGAACTTTACAGCATTTTTTCATTTAATAATTAATTTAAAATAAGGATTCCTATGGTATTCGGATAAAAATACGTAATACTAATTTATAATTGTGCAATCAAGTGTAAAAATAGTTATGTGGGAAAGTATTGATAACAAGTTAATGGGAAAGTAACTCCGGAAGTATGACGGAGTGAAGATTGTTTATGCAATCGTATAACATGTATATGGCTTTCTGATATATTTATGGTCCTGTTTCCTTGACAACTCGGTTCTTCTTACTTTAAAGTCTGTTGACCCCTGTTCTAGCTTATTCGCCTCTCAATTTTATACTTCTTTGTTCCCAGGTGATGACTTATTAGCAGTTATGGTCTTACCTATAAAACATACATTGATAAAATCAAACAGTTACAATTAAGATTCCTTAAACTTATAGTAGATAATAGAACTAAATGTATGTACAAGGATGATTATAATAAATTATTCAAAGTATGCAAAATATTACCAATTGACCAAAAAGTAAAATATAATATAATACTAGAAGAAATGATAAATAATATTAAAATACACACTGACACGCACCATAACTATGCAACCAGATCGACAGGACGAACAATGAGAATACCAATCACTAACAACGTTTATGGCGAAAGGAAAAGATATTATATTGTGCCAAGAATCTTTAATAAATTAGATAAAAAATTCTTTGAGATAATGCAAGACAAAAAAACTCCATTGGCTTCAAAAACAGTACAAGTTAAAAGAATATAGATTAAAGCTATGTACCTAATCTTACATTAATTTATAATTACATATCATGTATCACTTGTAAAAAAAACATGCAACACTCGATAATGACCTACTATCTTCATTATAAAATAAAAATTATTGTCAAATATTGAAGGCAACCATGCCGTAAAACTGCTGTGCAGTTTGGCATATGTATAATGTAATAAATATCAAAAAATAAATAAATATATAAAAAAAAAGCTGTTTACATCCGAGGGAAATAAGGTGAAGTGGAAAATGGAACGTGTGTGCGGAATGTGTGTGCGTGGCTTGGATGCCACAGTTAAATATAAATATAGAAAAACTATTAATTGATTTTAATTTAATCGGTTGAATGAATATTAATTTCAGATAATTAATTCAAACAAATGGCGTTGTGTATCGAATTCATCTTTTTTTTTCATTTCTTGTTCGTTTGTTTGTTGATATTTTTGAATAGTTTTTCTAGTAAAGTTGGGTTGTTTTGCCACTTCTATAGTTTCGAATGGAGGAGTCTCTTTCGCCGAGCAATTATGCGATGGAATCGCAACTGATGCTGAAAAGGACTACTCCTCTCCAAACTTGTGACAAAAATATTCAACGCGTGTGCAGTACAAAGTTTATTTTAGAGAAAAAAATTTAGTATCCACGAAACTGTCAATTTTTCAGGAAACTGTGAAAAGTTTTCATCTCAACGATAAATTTTAAAATGAGGATTCATTCTATTTCAATGTTTTTGTAAACAAAATAATATAACTAGAATTATATGATTTTACATAAATACATTAGACCATTAAGTACACAAAAAATAATAAGATAATTCTGGAATAAGGCCAAAGAAAAACAGTCTGAACAATATTTTCATCATAAAAAAATACAACTGAAATACCTCAGTCACGTACCGAGTACATACCAAGGCGAGGCAATAATTAATACAATCTTCTAAAACAAATTACAGAAACAAAGAAAAATCTGTGGCCAATGAGATGACGGTTGAAAGCGAGAATCTCGGCTTAAAAATAAATGAAACTAGTTCGGGTGCGATTCCATTGACCCACTTTACGCTACCTCATCCACACTGAAGATCGCTTTGACGATTGCCAACCTCCAGGCTGTGGTAGGAGAAAATAACATTTACCAAGAAGAAGAAGAATTTCTCCAGAACTCTTAAGACAATTGAATTGTCGTTGGTCAGCAAATAGTTTTTGAAATTATACTTGTTTTGGCCCATTAATGTAAAAAAATTATTGTAAAGGAAGTTGTGCACGCATTATGTAGCAGAAATACAACACCAGGAAGATGGCATAGAACTTACAACCTGCATTTCTCGTATGTATAGCTTTGACTCTCTGAGACTTTTATAATTTATTTTAATTAATTTATCATCCCTCTGTAACGGTGTTCCAGAATCCAGTAACGGTGTTCTTAAAACTAATCTATATATTAAAATATTGTTAAAGTTGTTAAAGTGAATAGGCTAACTTAATGTATCTAACGGAACACTTCAACGGAAGGTGAGGCTCGTGTCAAATTTCAGGTTCTTGATATTGGACGATTATATACGTAGCCCGTTGTATATATTCACGTTGCATATATACAACGTTTAGGAGTATTTATGTTGCAATTTCACGTTCTTGATGTTGGACGATTATATACATATATACGTAGCGCGTTATATATATTCACGTTGCATATATATAACATTTAAGAGTATTTAAGATTAATATCCCCTTACTTGAATGTTAAGTCAAATCAATTTTTGGCCAGTGAAGTTTATTTCAGTTCATTCACGATTTATTTATCTCGAATAAAATGTATTTTTAAATATTCGAGGCAACTTTTCTGTAAGTATGAATTTTAATTATTTTCATGAAGCTTAATAAAATTATTAACAATGTAAACGACATAACGATGCTTTATTTACGCGATATTTGAAAGAGATCGATTCGACGACTTTTATCTCTTATTTTAGCTATCACAAATCAATAGATACATTCGTACCACTTCAGGAATAAATATTAATCATCCGACTACATTAAAGTGTAATCAATTATATTTATCATCTCCCTAGATGGATCCTATCACTGTATTAATGTACATTTTAAATGAATATGTCAATTGTTTATATTCAAGAACACATTCTAATTGTGAAGTTGCAAGTTTTTCAGAATATAGTTCTATGAAATTTAAAACCATATTAATTAATCAATTAGAAAGACGTACAGAAAAATCAAATCCACGGAAAAATATTTGGCTGCTATAAAATACATTCTATAAAAAAGTCGGTAAAATAGATAACCAGATCTAAGTTTCGTTCTAAACAAATGAAGCGCCCAATTCCAAAATGGATTTTGAATAATTTCATTTAATGCCTGATGTAATATGCAGTTTTGTTGATTTTTGTCAGCTTCATGCAGAACACATTGTTTCTTACACAAATTAATTTAATGCATTAACATGAAACAACACATCAACATAAACATGGACTCCAAGAGCTTGCCTAACATGTTGGATATCCGTACGAGAAGTTCTTTCAATAGTTCACTAATTTTTACATTGATATACATACTCTCTGAAATGAATGACATGCTATTCTCTTTTTTTTAAACATCATGCGTAATATATGACGTAGGAAAAAGATAAACACATTAATGGCGAGTTATATTTCTCGTCAGCATGACTGTACTAAAAGCATTTTCGTAACCACAAGTAAATAAATAGTAAAAAACAATTTTCGAATGAGAAGGCGGTACTTATATTATTACTACTGGATATAAATCAAACTCTCCTTTATCACTTATAAAACTAGTTCACGGTGAAGCCGTTAAAATATGGATGTTATTTTATCGATCTTATTCAAGTAATGACACCTTTGTTCTTTGATATATTGATATCGATAGCCTAAAAAAGTACAAAAAACGCACCTGGTTACCAAAAAGCTTATGGTAGAAATAGTCTACGTTAGATATTGTCATTTTTAAATAAATATTTTATACTATGCAGTGTTAGTGGTTACTTACTAGTGTGAAGCTTACTAGCAATATTTGGTGTTCAGTAGTGAAGTTTACTAGCAATATTTGGTATTCAGGATGTCCATTGTTATGCATGGAGAATAAACTTCTGATCAATGTCTGCAAATCGAAAAAGATTGACGAAAGGAGATACGAAAAATTGTGATGCAATAGCAAGCAATGAATGCTTAGAACGAACGTTACTTAGAGAGAACGAGTTTGTGGATTTGCGAAGTAGGTTTAGTAGAGACGGCAAGTCTGAGAACAAAATCGCAAGAAGAGTTATTCATTTTGGTCTAAATTTTAATTCAATTAAGCTAAATGCATGTAGTGTTATCAACATCTTGAAACTTTTCCATTAAGCATTAATGGCTAACACCTACAGGTACGAGGCTTCCTTCCGAATAGCCTGGTAACACAAACGTGTTCAGCCTGTCACTACTCGAGACCAATCTCTCAGATTCCTAGCGTTCCAAGCGAGGCCATAATAATATCGGTTATTATTTAATTAATGTGGGAATGACTCCATAGTTCTTGTTCCCCTTGTATTATTTGTTGCGAGATATAGAGGATCCTGAATTAGCTGTGGGCGCATATTTGGTTAACGTGACGTATGGAGTCAATCCATTCCATGTGGCCCGGAATAAAATAATTAGTTGCTTAACAATCGTAGAAAACAATCATATTTTGTTGATGTATTCCATTATATTAAGGTAGTCAACACTTTTTATGTATACAATTCAAAAATGGAGGCCATTGTAGTTTTACTCCACATGCCGTTTCTCTCGTTTTCAGGCATCATTAATTTTCTAAATTATTCGGCACTGGGTTATCACGAGATTTTCTACATTGTTGTTAGTACATTCTGATATAAAAATGAATGCCCTATTTCTTAACGTTAGATATTTTTTGTGTACTCTGTATAGCCAAAGTTATTGGACGCGAATTAACACAGATTTTCGTTTGATAATTTCTCAACGGATGAACAGTTTGTCAGCCTCATTTTTTCTTGTATATACCTAAGGTATAATATGCTTTCATATATACCTTAGAGTATATCAACTTTATATAATATACCTACTGATGGTGAGTAGCTTACCTTTTAAAAATTACACCTTCTTGAAAACTGATTTTTTAGTTTTTTTAAATTTTTCACCTGTATTATACACGTTAGGGAACCAGATAAATCTGAATTTTGCACACATAAAATTCATATTTTTTTATAGTATCCAACATTAGTGTATATTTTAACTTTCAGATTTAACTCAAAGTAGGTACAAAAAAGTGAATTCGGGCGAATAATGTTTGATTACCTTATCGTATGCATGGCGCTGCATGAATAATATACTTCGGTACTGCATGACTTAATATTTTTAAACAGACTAAAGACTGTGTCTGAGGGTAAGAAACAATACTGTCACTTCACATATGCTGAGAATACAAAGCGACGTGTGATTATCTGGCAAAGAGTGTCATTTTCAGACTTGATAGCAGATTTAGAAAGCATGATCGTGAATTTTAGAAGCATTTTATCAGAATTATTTTATATTTGATCAAAAATATAGAAGTTTCATTGATCATTTACATATTTCATGAGAAAAACAAATTTTTGACCATAAATGGCGATAGCATATTTGTATTAAATGTGTAAAATAAACTACGTAAATAACTTAAATTTACAACTTCTATTACGTCCTCTCTTCTACACTAAAGACACATCCACATACCCAACCGACTCTAATTTCCTCTCCATTCCTCACGCTGTCCTTTAGTCTTAAGTTTAGTATTAGTGACGTTACGGAAAATGATGCGTTAGCATTGAAAACATTTTAATCGTTATAAATAAATAGTGAAAGCAAACAAAGTTATCATTTTTAAATTGAGATTTTTTCAACGAAAATATTATAAAATATTTTTTTCGTTTTGCCTTGAAATTATTCTCCAAGGCTGAGAAAATAAAAGAACGCGTGTGAAATAAATGTCGATCGTCATGAATTTTTAGACAAAATACAGTCAGAAAGGCTTCACTGGATTGAACAAAAGCCATGCATGACATAAATTTAAATTAGACTTTTTCAGTCCATGAATAAATAAATAGATTCAGCAGCCTTCAACTCCACAAAGTAAATGTGTGAAACAAACCTCATTATTATTTTGTAGTGAGTGAAGGTATTTTCCAAATTAATTGAAAAAGGTATAATTAAAACAATAAAAAAAAACTTGAACACTTGGTTTATGGAAATACATTATCACCTTATTTGTGTCTCGAATTCTTAATTTTTATTTATTTAAGCATTTACATAAATTAGATTTTTCAAATAGAAAGTTAAACAGAACAAATATATTTAATAAATTAATATTTGGTTACCACCGGAATAGGAACCTGAAATTCCTCCAATCGGATTTTGATTTGTTATTATAATAAATTAACGTTTATGTGGTACAAAGCATGGCTTATTGTTAATTAAAATAATAATATTGCGCCGCAAAATTACGGCCGTGTCGAATAGTAGTAAATAAATATTTATTTAGACAAAATATTTGAAATGTTTTTAAAACCTTTGAAAAATGATATTATTGATCATTAAATTAGAAAAAGTATTAAATTTGTAACCTCTACGTGAGTTTAATAATATTATTTTAATTTTTCATTACTTTCGTTTCAAGAGAAGCAGAGGTCCGAATTCAAAGTCAATGCTTAGGTGATTTAAAGGTTAAGATACGTTTTAAAAGTGTTATTTTGTACTGAAATCAAGTATTGACTCTGAATTTGGGACAGAATTTCTCATCAACAGTTAAAGTTTCAAACTGACTTCTTATACATATAGAAATTTTACATAGATTTGGTTCAAATAGAAATACATAATAAATAAGTTAAGTAAGTAACTGGTGAGGGTGGTTGTAACGGGAATATTGAGAGAAAAGTAGCTTGTTGGCGTAGTGGTCATGGCGCTCGCCTAGTTCGTCGGTGGTTCGAGTTCCATTCCAGGACACCAGCAAGTTAGTCCTATTTTCATAGCATGATCGTTTAGATTAGTTTGAAAATAGTTAGAATATTGAAGCAAAACCTATTCCGTGTTCGCATTTCTATCTAAAAAAATTAGGTGGAAAGGGTGGAAAAGTTTAACGATAAATTAATGAAAATAATCATTACTTTAGTATTAAAAATTCTTAAAACTTAATACTTAAAATTCGGATTGTGTTTCTCCTGAAACTTAAGTAGTGAAAAATATAAAAAATATAATTAAAATCACAGAGAGGTAGCAAGGTATGATATGGTACGCAAAATTCGGATTGTGTTTCTCCCAAAACTTAAGTAGTAAAAAATATAAAAAATATTATTAAAGTTACAGAGAAGTAGCAATGTTTTTCCTAAATTAATGACTACTATTTATTGAGTGAATTTTTTTTTTAAATACTAAAGTATAAATGTAAACAAGAAAACATTAACCCATTTCCGGGAGTTTTAATAATTATAATATTTTCTTATTTATATATTTAAAATATTTTCTTAAATATTTGGTAGAAAATATTGTTGAAAGCTTGATTTTTTAAATGAAATTTAGATGCCATTACTACGTTCATAATTCTAGATGAAATGGAGAGACAGGATGATGCATTATATTATATTACCCATTAAAATTCATTACCCGCCTGTCATAATATTATACAGCATTGTCAGTAGTAGGTAGGTACTTTTGTTACTTAACAAAAAAGTGAATATAACGTAGTCTAACGTAACATGAATTGTACATTACAAAAAATTTATATTCATGCACATTTTTGCATCACGAACCTTCAAAACTTTTTTGAAATTAAAAATATTTTAGATGCACTGGGTCGATCGTTACCTCTATCACATGCTAAGATAACGATCTAACAATTTTTTATTCCATCATAAAACTGTAAAAATATATGATTTTAATAATTTTTTGTGTGAGAATACAGTGAACTGACTTACATTTTGATATACACATTTTACTATTTTTACTCCCTTTCTTTTAATTTGTAGCGTCTGCTTGCTTATCTGCCAAAATAAATTTGGATCGATTTTTAACCCTTTTCCTGTAATCCAATCGAGCTGAAACTTTGCAGGCAGACTCGTGGCAACGATAAAAATGATTTAACAAATTTTCGTTGAAAAAAATTAATTGTAGTAATAATTTTGGATTTTTCGAAATTTTAACGGTTTTTCAATTTGGAAACCATACAAATGAGAAATGAGCCCGACGCGTGGAGAAGGCGCGAAACCTGTTTCAACTAGTCTGACTCGAGCCATGGGTCCGATCAGATGGTTTCGCCGATGCCGTGCCTCCCTATACCAATTATTACGTTTTATAAGTTATAATTTAATTTTTAAGTTTAATATTCTATAAGTTTTAAGGATAATAATATACATGGAATAGATTTTCCACGTGAACTTAAAGCAAGATGAATATGTTGATAGAATATCAAATTGGAAACAATACAAAGAGAAAGGGAGTATAATAAAAACCTGGTTTTTATGGATTAGATTTTTATCCGTAACATAAAAATTCAATACCAATATTAATTAATGAAACACCTTGTGAACTTGATAACTTATTAATTTGGAGAAATTAAAAATACCTTTTTTTGCAAGGTTTTTATCATTAAATTTGTCTTGAACTGAAGCGAATGAATTTGTACTGTAGGGTTCAATATTTTGCAAATATTATGTTAAAAATAATTGCAAACTTCGATATTGCATTAATATTACGTCATGGTTTCTTGCCCATTTACCACTCATAATCAAGGCAGGAAGGAATCCACCTGTAAACAATTGTAAACTATTTCTGTTGCACCCGGTATTTATAAATGTATATTTTTACATCTTTTTAGTATCTTTCGTCAGTGCGATGGTCCACTGACAATGATTCCAAAATAAGGTTATCCGTTGTGGAATTTATGATTTATTTGAACCATAAAGACTAAACAAAGAGCGAAATATAAAACTTGTTTCTTTCCATATCGATGTTTAGATTAGACCCACAAAGAATTATATTTGCAAAAAATTTACGAATATTTTTCACTAGAAGAAAACAATAGGATATTGCGTTTAAAAAAATAGTTATATTTAAAGACAGAATTTTATATATCATGTTTCATTTTTTTCCAATAATAAAATAAGATATTTTCGTCTGAGACGAACGTTTTTTCCATATTTTAAAGGAAAAGTTTCTAGAGTTCACAATATACGACAGTGTACTATAAATTAATTCGTATTTCCTTCGCAACTTTTTCTTTTATATGAAAGAACAATTTTTCCAATAGTGCAATGCTCGTCCTACATTTACCTTGCTCATTATTTGTGTCCAAGTAAGAAAGTCCACATTAATCAAATTAAAAAAATAATCTTCAGTCTAAGTCTTGTTATGAGTGTCATGAAAATGCGCAATGTGAATAAATAAAATAATGAGCTCCGATGTATGATTTTAATAATTATCCACCACCAAATGGGAATGTTACAATTAGTTGAATATTTTTATTCGTGCCTCCCTCTTGCTACTTTCTTCGAGCAATTTTATTTTATAGCAAATTTTAACTACATTTCAGGTGTCCGAGAACGTGTACAATTCACTTGCACCATAGATTTACAGAAGTATTACAACATCTTTGATGTTAATAACGTCAATAGTATCAATGGTTCAGTGGTATAAATAATATTGAAGGGATTGCGACGCGAAGCGATTGCGACGTTGTGCACACTTGACCCGATTCGGTGTTGCGAAAGTGTCTTGTCGACAAAAATAATATAGGGATGTAGACCAAACAGTTTAGTCATTGGTGATAATTTGATAAGCTGATGCGGCTCAAATAAATAGATTGGGAATACAGACATTCAAGAGCATGGATACTGCAATAATGTTTTGTCATCAGCAATCTATTACGATTGCATCAGAGGGGTTTACTTAGTAGCTGGAACCCAAAAAAAGCAGAGTACATCACCAAGCCTTCACAGCAGGCTGCCCGTCATCTTTGCTATGCTCTCATTCGCGCGTTATGGCCTTCCTTTGTTGTGAGAAATATTCACGCAGCCGGTCTTTCATACCACACATCACACAACACCTTCTCTAAGGTATGTGTGGCGTCAATGATGATCGAGGCCTGCAACGAATTTTAGAATGAATTCGAAAAAAACATGTAACGAAGCGAGCAACGCATCCCGCACTACCCTCGCGCCATGTAACATCTCTTATTCTATCCTTGATCCTTGAACTAGTAACAAGATATTCAAAACACATTATATTTTTCAGACACAGTACACAATAATATTATTTAAGTGCCATTTTACTCTATGTTTGTTTTATTTGCTAAGACATACAATACAGATACACTTTCATATAACTCAACGCAATGCACTGAACACCGGAAGATTCTCTTGGTAGGGTGGAATTGTGATTTTCACCGCATTGGAGTTCATAAATCTACCAATGCATCACAAACTATTATGAATCTTCCAAAGTGTCAATGGACGTCAGTGGAGAAGAAAACTCAGTGCCTTTACGAGGTGGTACCACGAATAAATGCTTAGAATTTTTTTAACTTTAAATAATGCATCAACTTTGATACACCTAAGTCTTAACATACACTGTTCACAAATTGTATGAGGTGCATCCCTTATTTTATGCACGCACATAGAGATTCTGGTAGTGAATGAAAAGGGAAAAAGTCAAAGAGCAAGAGGCCAATAATTAACGACTAAACTAACCAGATCAAAGAACCTACTACTTATACTATTGGAACGGCTATCTGAACTGCGAGATGCAGAGAAAGCTGGGGGAGAATTGCCAAGCATACCACAACTCTGGGGGCTGTGAGGTTTGAAATTTTTTGAAAAAAAAAAAACTTTGAAATAAATTGAATAATATCCACGAAATAAATTGAAATAAAATATGAGTTTCGTAAGATTTTTATTTCAATAATTATCATATTGTTTAGACTTTATATTTACACGGGTTTGCTGCAGTAGGTATTTAAATAAATAAGTGATTCACTATTATACACAGCAAACAGACTTTTACCGATAGCAAAATCACTGGATATAAAACTTAGCTTGATCTCTTCTCCGTAATTTGCACTAATTTTTATGTAATAAACTTCGTTTTGCTGTTGTCTATCAAACATTCACAGTTCACTATTCATTCGCTCTCAAAGCAATCTTGAGGCGCAATTTATAAAAAAATCGATTTCTTCGAACCTAATCTTGAATACATTTACGTATTTGAATGTTTTTTTTTTTTTTTTTAAATAGAGATACGAACACGGAATACGTGTCATATCAATATTCTGACTATTTTCAAACTAAGCTAAATGCTTGTGCTATGAAATTAGGACTAACTTGCTGGTTTGGGTCACGAGGCAAGAGTCCTAACCACAAGACCAACAAGCTACTCTTATTAATAGTAAGTTACGCTATTTTTCCCAGAGAATATGTTTACATACAATTAATACTTAATACAATGTGTGGACAGCTCGCACCAGTTAGTTTTTAATTTCTTTTAATTCTTGCCAGTTAGTACGGAATGCTACATCTTGAACAATTCCAACCTATAACCCTCTCTCTCTGGTTAAGCACTTAGGTTACAGATGTAGGTTTATAAATTAGAAATACTAAATGTATTTTCCTCTAGCGGTGGCCATTTTGGATCCATGTGGTATTAAACTGTAAAAGACAAGGGGTCTCGATCCAATCAATCGTAAACTACCGATTGAGCCCTCCCAAGTAAGCGCAAGCAAATTCGAGCCGGCGATCTATTTAACGAGCGTTTCTAAAGACCGAATTTGCATCAAATTCTTGTGGTTAAATTACAAATTCGTCGTTTGCCGTAACTCAATGACCAGATTGACAAAGTAGTTGGATACATTTGAATATTTCTTAAATGAAATAAATGTAAGAAGCGTTTGTGAAATAATATATTTCTATATAACAGATATGAATAATAAGAATAAGGTAATCATTGCAAAAATATAATTGAGTAGACTAAAAAATATACGAAAATTTTACATAATATGTAATGAACGAAAATTTAAAGAATTTGTAATACATATTTTTATTACAGGAAAATCTCTTTCAACGTTATTGACTCTCAAAAGTCGTTCGTTACAAAACCATTTTTTTTTTCGCACGAATGATTATTATGTACATTTTGTAAAAGTGGACCGTGTTTACAATTTTTGTGAACTTACTAAATATTATCTTAATATTTTTAATAATTGGGCAAACACCAAAACTTTAACCCTCGTTTTTGTAAAATCAAAATAAAGTTATAGTAAGAAATATACTGCATATAAATTACATTAGAGAATAAAGATATGAAAAAGAAAAATAACAATGCATGAATATTTAGAGAGTGGTTTGTTTTTTCTTTTACTTTATTTATTTGATTATAATAATATTATGGTAATATGCAGGTATATATATATATATTTAATAATCTTATTTCGGGATGAGGTTGCTCCAAGAAAAGACTTTGTTCTCGTAAGTATTTATTCGGTAACAATAATGGTTTAGACAATGTTTATACAGTAAGATGCGGTCTCGATAACAATGGTAGTAAAAAGAATCTCGACTCGACATTCGTGCGCCCTTTTATACATTCTCTCTCTCTGTCATGCAGTCTCTTTCTGGCGTCGCGACATACGTTCCTCAGATCTATTACAATATATATATAAGCAGGCTTCAGCTTAGACGCAAACCATTAATTTACGCATCCTCGGTGATTTTTCACTGGTGGTAAGGAAATTTTAAATAAATGCAATAAACTGCATAGCAGTTTGTGCGAGTGCTCTTACTAAATAAACATGTAGCATTCTAATCCTAAACTCTTATTTATATATGTATGTATTTAATTTTCACAAAAGTAAAATTTTAAGTATTTTTTCGCTTTGTTTTGGTAAGTTTAATTTTTATTCCGATTAGGAAATTTATTAAGACTCAGTAATTTTTGTACCTTCTGTTCTGTCCTAATAGTTTTCTTATTACCAACATATCATTTGTCTGTTGTCGACCTTTATAATTATGATTTATTCTTTTTTTCTATTAATTATTCTAAAATTCGTCAGTTATTATTTATTAAAAAAATATTTTGTTATGAATTGGAAGTTTAAGAGACGACCTTAACAAAATATTTTACAATTGAAATAGTTTGTTAGGGTCGTCTCTGCTGATTTCAATGAACCATTTGTTTGAAATTATTTTTATAAATTTTAAATGCTTAAGTTTATCGGGACAAGTTTTAAATGTCAGCCCGTAGCTACTTAAATCCTTATTAAACCTTATAAAATTAAATGTTTGTAAACACGATATTTATTGATATAATTGTACGTAAAACCAAAAAAAGTTTATTATAAACATTTTCTGTCATTCCAGTTAAAATTTAAAAATTTACCTTTACTCTTATTCTAAATGTGTGTATTTGGATAAACCCTTTCCAGTTGTTGGCTTGAAAAATAAAATATTTCTTTGTGAAAGCATTCGTATGTATGTCTTTTTATATTTGCTATTGGCGTCGTGTACGTGAAATGTACTTCTATATACTAAGATTTTAATATTTATTATATTATAATGCAATTATCATGAGTAGTCAAGTCTTCTTGTGAAAGATTTTTAAAACTTAATATATGATTCTTGACTAATGATGCAGTCGTCGGTGATTCGAGCTCTAGGTATTATCAGAAATCAGCAAATTAGTCATGTTTTTGTAGAACAAGCAATATATATATATATTTTTTTTAATTGTTTAAAAAAAATATAAGAACATTGATCCGACGCGTATTTTGTATTTTGTGTTCAAACATTTTTGTGAAATATTGAAACAGTGATGTTTGCCTAGAGCTTGACTTTTCCACTTCATCATGTGATTTGTGTAGCTGGCGACTGCTTTGACGTGCTTTCCGTTTTCGGTTCTGCGTCAAATAAAATTTCACTTGCTGAATGTGACCAAATGCTCACTCGAGTTTCGCGGTAAAGGTCTTAACAATCCCGTATTGTTTTTGTTTAAGTACGGTGATGCCTTCGATACAACTTCCAGCGCGAATGAATGTGAGACGTAAACAAAAATAACTACGTTAACCGATTAATCAGTCGCTTACAGCGGGAAATAGTACCATTTTGCCTCAACGGGCTAACTGAATTTTACGAAAATTGAATTTGCGTTCATCGAGGTTTTCCTGTATCTTTGTCAGCTGCAATATATAAAGCAACTATATATGTATTTGAAGGCGTTCCTATAAAAGGGGTCTATCAAGTACAACCGGTCACAAAGTGACTTTATTGATTTCAAATGGTCTATATAACAGTATGCACCATGTGTGGTACTTTGTTTTTCATGAATTTAACTCAATCTTGCAGAAATTTGAGCTAGAATGTTGGCTAACGGGAAAGAGGTCCATATTTATCTATATTCATGCGGTAGTAATAAATATGAAAAATACTGATAGTTCAACGATGTCATTAGGATGGCTTAGCAATATGAATAAACAAAAAAAATAAATAAAAATAATGTCCATAATTGGCAAGTGAATATGAGAAAAAAATTTGGTTATTTATTTTATATTAAGTGTTTTTTCTGTCCTGTTAAATTTTGTTTTTTTTATAAACACAATTTTTATAGGGACGCCTTCACTTAATTTAACGTGAATTCTATTTGCATTTATTTAAATGCTAGATATGTCACGGAGCGTGGGTGCGGAAAGCGAATAAAAACAACGGAAATTAATTAGCGATTTATTATTTAACGATTAATAAATTATTCAAGGTACAAAGTCACCTTACATAAAATAAAACTTAACGCCATTCTTTAATCTTTACTATTTTGTATTGTAATAGTTCGTCTATGAACCCTTTTTTATCGCTGGGTAACACGTGTTTATCATTTCCAGAACGTTCCATCCAATTTTCGCTCGTAATAGTTACATTTATTTATTTAGCCACTTATTTACTCCTTCGTTTATCGATTCGAATATCTCACGACTGGCCACCTTGTCCATCGCCTCCCGGCTCACAGCCGACTCGTCACCGAACGAACTATCAAAATAAAACAACTCTACCCTGCATCGCAGTTCCGCTATTTATACTTGCAAACGCTGGTGTTATCGAACTTTTTAGATTATTCGAGTGTTTAACCCTGGATAGGTAATTTTCGCCTGTGAGGCCACTCTGATAAGTTTTTTCTAATTTATTTCCAATGTTGGTGCTAGTGTTGCGGCGATCGGTCGTGTAATCTCAGTACAGGTTGGAACACGACCGGGAACGGACTTGCATCGCTCTGTGATTTATTCTTGAGGAGTTGTAGCCACTTGGATCGCCTGGGAGGCGAAGATTACCTTTAAAGGTTACACTTTTTCTAAAACTATTTTTTTTGTTTTTTACATATTATATTTGAAGTATTTTACTATAAAGTTTTTTTATTATTAGATGGATTCTATTGAAAGACAAATAAGCCAATGGCTTCAAGATTCCGATTCTGGAAGCGAAATTGAGGATTTCCAGCACCAATGCACCTGCCATCAAAAAGGGCAAAAGGTACTTATGTGCATTTTGTCCCTCTTAAAAGAGATGCATGAGCAAATATTATCGTGCAAAATGCAATAAAAGTTATTGTTTAGAACATAGGTCTCCAAATTGTTTTAATTGTGATAGAAAATAAGTTCCTAGAAAAGAGCCGTTTTCATTTTTATATATGAGTCAAAATAACAAAGATAAACATTATCTTTTTCGAACAAATAATAGATTCTTTATTTATTTATAATATTTCTTATGTTTTAAGTCAGTATTTAAAAATTTTTTTTTGTTGATTTTTTTTTAACGAAGCTTGAGATTATTTTTTTAGTTATTTGTGATCTCAGAAAGGTAGTGATAATAATAAAGTGCCCTTGAGGTGAGTATTCGCGAAAACAGCGCAATACAAATTATCCAATTATTATTATTAATACTTAAATTAAATAACTATAGTTAATTTTTATTATTTTGTGTATAATACGTAATAGTGCCTTACCAACGTAATTTTTTATAATTTTTAAAACAAATTTTAAATATGAAAAATGTATTTTTGTTATCAAAATAGCCTCAGAGGCGAAGATTACCATTTAAGGGTAAAAAAATAAGATTACCTATCTAGGGTTAAGAGAAGATTCTCGTCGCTTTTGGGTTGCCTTAGACATTTCTCGAATTATGTAGCTAATTCAAGAGTGTGGTAGTGTATTCCAGAAAGTGGATGATTCTAGAAGTTTTATTGTCATTAATATTGTCGTCATTGACATATACGAGTGATTCTGTTAGTAATCTCTTTTGCTATTACGTTACAATATATGGATACCTACTTTTTATCATTTGAAATTTTCACACGAAAAAGTCATAACTTGATTTAAAAAAATCGTCAAATTTACAGAGTGTGGAAAAAGAATGCGGTCGAGCAGTACGGGATATGTGGAGATGATCTGTGAAAATTTTAATAATTTATAAATAAATCACTTCCCTACCTTATAATATAAAATAATGTTGATTATTTTTTCTTCTTCTCGTCCGTTTACCGGACGTTGGCTATCATGTTGGCTATCATGTTGGCTATGCGAACTTTATTTACTGTGGCCCGGAACAACTCCATAGTAGACTGGCCAAACCAATGTTGATTATTTAATCACATTAAATTAAAAACCATGCGTAACTTCGAGAGACAGGATGAAGAAATCAGACGCTGGAAAAAAAATTTCAGTGTGGTGCATTGTATTTCCAAATTAAAATGGCAATGAGCGGGTCATGTTACCAGACAAGGAATAAACAGATGCGGTGGAGAACATGGGACGTGAAGTGAGGAAGAGGCCGGCCTCAGAAAAGGTGGGCCGTTGATATCCTTGTCGCAGGTAGAGGGTGGATAAGGAAATCCCAGAGAAGATAATATTGGAAAGCGTTAGAAGAGGCCTACATTATTAATACTTATAAATTTCAATTATTAATTAATATTATAATATTATATATCCATATCAAGAATCATTAAATATGGAGTATTTAAAAATTCTGTATAACTATTTATGCAGTCGAAAATGAGAAATTGAGTAAAATGAAAAAAAAAAGCAGAATATAAATGTAATGTATGGTGTTAACATCATAATATGATGCACATGATATGGACTGTGAATCTACGGGACTAATCTATGTCTCCATTTTTCTACTAGTCCTTCTACTTTCTACTATTCCAAACTAGAGAGGACTAATCTATGTCTCCATTTTTCAGGAAAAACGAATTATGAAATCGAAGGATGAGTATCAAGAATTAGTTATGAAATACAATTTATGAAAAATCTACTTCTCAATGTTTTTTAACCGGGCATGCTTAATTTCATTTTAACAACTTTTTTCAATTCAAAACAATAAGTTTTTTAATTTATCTTCAAGTTTTGTGAACTTTAACATAATATAGTAACAT
Source organism: Agrypnia vestita (assembly GCA_016648135.1). Lineage (NCBI taxonomy): Eukaryota > Metazoa > Arthropoda > Insecta > Trichoptera > Phryganeidae > Agrypnia > Agrypnia vestita. Next base: position 207,651 of record JADDOH010000778.1, on the reverse strand, counting down.
TATTGTTTACTTACCTAACCGTTCATGTTTTTTTAGAATTATAAGAAAAGAAATAAACATAAATAAATAAATAAATGTTTAAAAATAAATAATAATAAGTAAAAATTCATTTTTTTTAAAATTAAAAATCATTTTTACATTAATAGTATTAACTCAAAACACCTTTTTGAAAATAAATAATAATATATCAATAAACAGGTACAGCAATAATAAGTTAAAATTATTTTTCTTTAAATAAGCAAAAATAAGTAAAAGAAAGACCTCGAAAAAATTGTAACAAATTTAATAGTTAATAAAATAAAAAGAAAGTACATCGTAAGTAAACACACTTTTTTTTTTTAAAAAAATGATAAATAAAATAAATATTTATAAGTTACCATCATTATAAAAAAAAACTAATTCATTCTTATTCCTTGTTTTATTTATGGTCGGCTCTACTCGTTCATAGGCTGTATCTTCTTCGGTTCTGAGTATTGCTTTCATTCAGGCCATTTCTCTGAGCATTGAGTCATACAGGAGTTCAGGAGGGATGATTGTCGATGAAACTTCATTCACCGTGTGGTCTGATGGTCTCCGTCTTATGTGCCTATAACATCTCAGCTGTCGTTCCTTTAGCTTACTTTTTATCCGTGACACCCTGGTTACTACCAATGTGTGTACTTTTATTCCCATCTTTTAGTGTTCCTCCTACCGACCATCTAAGCATTCGCATTTCTGCTGTTTCAAGTTGCCTAGAGTAGTTGTATATAGTCCAGCATTTCGAGTGATACATTATCGCGGGTCTATCAATAGTCTGGTACATCAAACATCAAGTATAATTCAGTATAAAATATTAATTCAATGAAGAAATATTATCGGTAGGTAGGTGCTATATTTAATTATATATTCATCTTATTTACTTATTAAACGTGCATATATATGTAAACTATGAATATATCTATAACCACATCAAAATAAAAGACCAAAATAAAATTTAAAATGTTTATAAATTCAATCTTGAGAATTATGCGCCCAAATGCTTTATGTAAAAATTATATCCCTTTATGTTTAGAAAAATACTATTAAGAAAGAAATAATATTTTTAAAAGTTCTTGCTTTAGTTGAAAATGTGTTTTATTTTATTTTCTCAGATTCTCGTGCGGGACTTTATATTTTCATTTCCATAATAAAATTTCACTAGTGTATTGGAAATTGGAACTCCGTCATCTTTCAAAACATTAAACATTGAAATATTGTTAAATTATTACAACAATTTGATAACGTTATTCGTGATTGTGATTTATAACACGAAATAGATTATAAACTTGTGAAATGTAATATAAATAAAAATATTGTTTTATTTCATTCTCATCACTCCCCGTCTGACAAACCCCGCCGCATTATTTCGTGCGAGGAGCTTTGAATTTGTGCGACTGAGTGAAATCTCGTTAAAAATTCCATTATAGTTATCTGAAATCTTGTCAAGTCGTATATTTAAAGTGAATGTCACTAACCTCGTGCATAGAATTTCGATTCGTGTGTATGCTAAACCAAAGTGGCCCCCAGACGAAGACACGTTAGTAAACACCGCCACCGCCGGTCATTAGCTTCTTCTCTATAATAATATTTTACCAGATTTTTAACAAATAAGTTTGTTCGTATTGGCGGGTTAGTTGATGTACCGCGTCCCCAATACGGTAGTATGTAAGGAGATATTCCCACCCGACTGGGAGAATCTTTCGTTGTTCAATGTATGATGTCGCGTGTTTTTTGATGTGTAACATCTTTCCTCTCGCTTTTCTGCAATCTGTGGCAGTGATTTCGTGAAAATGAATGGAAATACGTAACAGGAAAGGCGCAATGTCATGAGCCAATGAGCGCGCGCCATGAAGAAAAAATCGTCTCAACGCTTCTGATTTTATATATATGCTGCGTGGCTGGTGTCAAGCATGTGGATGTTGTAACTTTGATATATTTTGGCTCATATCTTTGAAACTATCCAATAAACACTTTTTTTTTACATTAATGTAAACAATAACTACCCTTAATGATTTACATTCTCAAATTTTATTAATTAATGTGATTATTTTTAAATATCTATTCCAAATTTTCATACAACATGTATGGTGGTACACCACCGCCATCTATGCAAATAAATATAAACGTATAATTGACCATATACTCGTATATGACACGTACAATTTTTAAATTTTGATGTTAATTTTTGTTGCTTTTCAATAGATATTTTTAATTGTGAGATGTCAAATGTTCACATTATATGCGACTACTGTAAGGCTCGCTTTTTTTAATAGAGTTGTAAACTTCGCACCTCTATTAAAAAAATGATAATGAGAAAATACTTAAAAGAGAAATGACTGCGTACGAAGTAGAACGAGTAAAAGGGAAATACTTATCGCTGATCTATAATTGCTAAATGATGATTAGGCCGGCTAGTGTTGAGGCGGCTGGTTCTTTTTGTTATTCTACAAGAAGCCGGATAGGGGACAATGCAATCAACACTGTTTCTTTAGATCGTTTTTTCAGACACAGTAATGATTTTTATACTAATTCGTGCATTGCAGCACATGCTTCTTTTTTGTTATTATTTATGTTATGACTGAAGTTGATTATAACTATAAAATTAAAGACTGCTCATTAAGTCTGCGTAGATTATGATCATGTTATTATTTACTTAACAGATAATCACCGTAATATGACTGATTACTTTATTATTTACCAGATTTTATAACGGTTGGTTGAATAGCAAATTTATAGCAAAGAATAATTAATAAAATGTGATTTTATTTTAAATATATAAGTGTTTTATTTTTATATTTATTATTATTTAGAATCACAATAAATTACTTACTCTTACCCCGCTTCCATTTAAAGAAAATGCACTATGATTAGGTATCTAGTACTATATTGTTTCAATCTTGCCAAGAATCCGGTGAAACCCTAGTGCGAACACGGAATGCGTGTTGCATCAATATTCTTAATACTCTCATATCATAAATCTTATGCTATGAGAATAGGACCTTGCTGGTGTCCTGGAATGGAGCTCAAACAACACACCACCATGTCAACAGGCAAGCGTCATGACCAACACACCAAACCAGATAGTCGTTTGTTTGTATAAATATATTTATTTAATTTCTTTCAGTAACTTTTGCAAAAATATTGTTACAGTCTCTGGTTTATTGTCAGTTGGCAATTTCTTCTGACCAACCAAAAAAATTAGTGGAACTACCTATTGAAATACGTTTCCGGAATACAATATTACAATATTATTATAATAATATTATAATTAAAAAGCTCCGTGACAATGAGACAAATGGTAGGAGATGGATGGCGACAAGGAATGGTTAAACTAAGTTTTATAAAAAAACGTATCCCTTTATTAATGATACTTTAATACCACTCGCAAAAACAATAATCTTCAAATCCCAAGAACACATACTCGTAATTTATACGGGCAGTATAAACATTGAAATGCTCTGTTCCTAAGCTCTTTAACAAAATGCTGGACAGTATTATTATGAAATGAGGTATCCTGAAAGCATAAAATATAGACTAGGTATTGGTGCACTCATAAAAATAAATCAAATTAAGATTGACTAATTGAATTGGGTAGTAAATTAAAAATTTATTTTTTATGTAACTATACGTGAAACTTGTAAATTACAAAGTTTGTTTGAAAACTTTGCGTGTTTTAAAACAGATTTTTATAATAATTTTAATTCGTACAAATTTGTAGTATATTACATTAATTTAGAAATGAAATACTTATGTTAGAATATGTGAATATTTATAATTTCGAAAATGTTAATTTGTGGTGGAGTTTCATATAAATAATGCATAGCAACAAATAAAATGAGAAAAATTCCAATATAAGAATCAAATTATCACTAACCTTTTGAATTATTAAATAGACTTACTGTTTAACACCCTTGTATTATAAATGTATAAAAGCCCTATACTGAAAGTATAATGAACCACTCAGAAGTTGGCCGTGATACCAGTAAGGTAAAAAAACAATAAATAGTAGGGAAATGTTAAAAATGTTTTAATGTTTTAATTAAATCACTGGAACATGTACGTTCGTATATGGCCAACTTCACACGCAACGTTTACGGACTAGCCTCAAATTATTAATGTCTCAATCTCGCGGTTACTTTTGAATTCTGAATGTGTTCTACGGCGGGGGATGATCTGTCTATGAGGGGTAGGTCCACCCGGCCGTACCGCCCGCAAGACATATTCATATTTCATTGCAAAGTCGTGACATTTTAAAACGGCGACGTCTGGGGGAGTTTAATTTTTTCCTCTTCTTCTTAAGGACATTCCCCTTTCGCTGTGGTTCTCTCTATTGATCCTTTTCCTACGTTTAATCTTTTGAATTTACATCCTTTGTTTATAAAATAAAGCTTTAATTCTATTCAGTGCCTCCGAGACGATGCAAAATTAATCTTACAAAATCCTTTTAATGTATTTACGGAATAACTTCTTCAACCTAATACAATTTATAAATTAGTATTTTCTCTTACTGTGGTGTTAATATTATCCTAGAAAATCTTATTAATATCAGACCGGTTTAACTCTAATCTTTATTCTCAAGTTCATCGGTTTTTGGAGGGCGTCTATAGGTCTTTAATGAAGGTTCATAGGTCGTGGAATGAAAGAACAATTTCGTATTGTTGGCTTTTATTTCTCCCGGAGTTAAGCTTTGGGAGCTAGTGAAAGCGTACAGGTAAGGAAGCAAAACTAGACCGACTGATTGATTCTCAACCATCCGAGTGAGTAAGTGATGCTGTGGGGTACAGTTTAAATGCCATGCTGACTCTTTGTTCGTTTCCCTTCCAGTCGGGAACTTTAGCACTGACCGATGAACATTGAATGTCTGGTTAACGACTGGAAGTATTTACGTCAGCAAATCCAGATAATTGAAACAATTGGACCATAGACTGCTGACGCTATGCGGACATTACCCTCGCTGTAACAATTGGATCACGTAGGCATTGATTTAGATAAAAGATCGTTCTACGTTGGTAAAAAGTAAGTTTAAATACAACCCGACTATGCGGTCTTCCTATCATAACTGACACTCTATAAAATATCAAAAGAGTCCAACATAAATTTTTGAGAGTTCAAGATAAAATTGTATATTCTAATAGAGAAAATAAGGTATGATTATCTAATGAGTGTAGTTTAATAAAAAATTAACAAGAAGAAGAGATGTGAGTTATATATTAAGTAGATACGTCCTTTCAAATTTATAAGCATGCAGCATTTTGGATTGCCTTGAGTTAATTAAAATATATTTGTACAAAATACCGATACAAACGAGACAATACGAAGAGTTCTTTGTAGGTAACCATATAAATAATTATGCCGTAAATTTGCCAACACTATGAACGCACCGACTTGGGAACAGCTTAAAATTTCTTTAATATTTTTTGCTGTAGGAGCACAACTGAAATGAAGAAATACTTAGATTTGAAATATGTTTACTTCTGAGCATAATTAGTGAACATACTGTTATTTTTTCTTTTGAATTAGTATTGCTGTTTTTAAATTATTTTTTTGTTGATTTTTTGTGATATTATTTATGTATTATTTTTTTTAATTATGTACTGTCATATATAAAACAATATTATTGGATGTATAAAAACTAAGATTTTATCATTTCCTTTGACTTATTTCCTTAACTTTAACTTTGACAATGGATTTCCTATATTCAAATGTCCAAAATTTTATAAAATATAAGTCAGAAATATAGAAACAAAAATTGAAATCGTTCGTACATAACTACTGACATTAGGACTTGGTTGTTTCAAGTTTTTCGACCAATAATGTAGGCAGGAATTTGCCTGTAAAGTATTGTGGACTAACTCTGTGCATTATACGTTATACACCCTGTATATAATATTATGGTCACCCTACACATTACAAATATACTCACACATTTTGCGTATTATACACAGTTGATCAATGTATTCGGAGCGCATCCTTATAAAAAGTATACTATGTTTTAACATGTACACTCTGCACTATTCTATTGCACTCTTTGAATGGCGTTCATGAGATGGCAGTAATTTTCTACACCACTATTTAGCGCTGTAATTAGCGTTTTTCTTAAAAAGAAAAGGAACTTAAGAAATTTTCTTCCAATTCACATGATCAACAAAGGCAAAAGATTTCTTAAAAAATTAACCGACCAAAACAGTTCTTTTAAAACACGAATATTAATAAACAGATTGTAAAGTTCGGCCCTCCAGTTTCCTCCTATCATTGTATTCAATCTGCGTATAATGCAACATAAATCTCCGATTAATAGGTCCTCGGCCGAATTATCGGGAGCGTTATATCCCCCTTAAACTCGACGGCTTTGTTTTTAAAGGAGGAATGTAATATCTTCATTTAAATTCAAACAAGTAAACTTCGGATCTGTGATTGGAATTCAAATGCGATCTCAGCACAGGAGCACAAATCTCTTTACCGTTTAAACAACCAACCCCTTTTTTTCGGGTCGTGATGTCTTCTCCGTTTACCAAAAATCTATTTGATTTCCGAGACGTATTAGAATTTACAATGACAGGCGAAGCTTATTTTAATATATTTATTATTATTGCCTTCCTTTACTGCAATTTATCCTGTAAAAAATCTTTCCGATTCAATCCGCAAGATTCACCTAGATTTTGTCTCTTTGTGAAAGGAAAATATATTTTCCGATTACGAATTTTTAAAATTTTTAAACACGGTGTGACTACCAGTGACACCAGTGGAATAAAGGAAAAATACCTTGGCGAAAGGTTTCTACGTGCGAAACATTGAACGGAGTTTACCAAAAGTGATCTAAGGAATAGAGACAGCGTTAATTAGGGCGAATAAAGGAACTGTTCAATTATCAGTATGTGAAATATTCAGGAGATACTTGGAGACTATAAAATTACGAACGATACTACAATTTAACTCGTGTTCAGTGACTTTCTTTGGAAATAAATTAAACTTAACTGATTTTCAGTATTTTTATTTGCCTCCCAAAAACATGTCCCTTTAACGTCCGTTTAACTTGCACACCTTGTTTCATTTGTGTTGTATTTTTATTACCGTCAACTGGGACGAAATTTCAAAAAGACTTTCATACCTACATTCCCATATTAAAAACAGCTTCGTCTTTATGAGATACCTATCTTTAATAATATATTGTAACGAAGCTAAAAATAATCACGCACTCCTGTCGAGTAACAGTTGTTTGAATTGGTCACAACACTATCGAAGACTCCAGAACGGCCTAGCGTAACCTACGGCTTTCGTGAATCATCGAGAAAATCTGTTAAAACCTGGACGCCATGAGAAAGTTCCCTTAAATACTGGGAATACCTAGAAGTTTCGATACCAGCATTGTCCAGATATAAATAAGAACCAGGCCGCGCGCGAGTTATTGTTGTTTTAGAGCGCTTGGTAGCAAAACCAACGCGAAAGCAGCCGCGAGCTGCGGAGGCCAGGGTGGCCAACCGAGCGATAATTCGACAGCGAATAATCTGGAAAGTTCTTACGTAGCGAAATAAGCCGGAGCGAATAATACGTGCGGAAACTAGATGAAATGTTCTAGTGAATATTGAATAAAGTGTTAAAGCGATGATTAAGTATCTATTTACGAGTGATGAATTACGAAAATGTTTAATTAATCCTCAACCGGAATCGTGGGTCCATTTGGACCCAATAGCGACAAGAAATCTGTTTAATTTTTAATCGTATGAAGCTAGATGCTTGCGCTTCCATGTAATCTCAGTACGCCGGACGTTCGGCTCTTGAAGTTTACTGGAAGTGGCGGTAAGTGCTTTTGCTGGGTCCAATTGGACCCACGATTCCAGTTACTTAACTATTTCTCTGATCGTATATTTTTATATTTTGCATTATTGCAGGCATTTTATTAGAATAATAGCGTGAAATTTAAATCATAATGATATAAGAGAATTATTATTATACGAAATTGATTCGGAACCAGAATGTTTGAGCGATTTTCAAACATGTAATGATGAAAACATAAGCGACAACGAAATTCCACAACCTGAAATTTCATAACAGAAGTGATTCGTTATCAGACAGCGATATGTTAGGCGAAGACGAAAATGATGATACTCAAGCAATGATGGTACATACAACCGAGGTAAAAATAGATTGAAGTGGTCCAAAAATCCTCCAAGTAGCTCCAGAGTATGAAGCCACATAATCAAATCACACCTGCCTGGTATTGTGGGTCCTGCCCGTGAAAAGTCAGTACATAAAACAAATAGGACTGGATTTGAGTCTTTTCATTGTGGAAAGAAAGGCGGAGTATCGATCGTTTTCAATAGATTTGAATAGTAGGATTGACAATTTCTTAGCGCCAGTTGAAGAGCAACATAACTTGCTATAATAAAATGCATCTTCTTCTCAAGCTGGAACACGAAAAAGGGGAAGATGCTATTTATGTGGTCCAAAAAAGGATAATAAACAGTCACAAAAGTGTGACTGATGTTCCAAATACATCTGCAAACATCATGCACGAAAAAAACTGTTATGCTTCATGTGCCATACATAGATTTCAAAGACTGATTTTTTGTTTTTTGATAGGATGTCATTTTTTTGTTATAAAATAATTTCTTTAAAACAATAGTGTTTTTGTTAAGAAGAAGATACGGAAAACCCCGTGAAATAGTATTTTTTTATAGTTTTATGTGATGTCAAAAGTGAGATATTTAAAAATTTCTACCAAATATAGCGCCTAAGTGTTAAAATTGAAAAAAACATAATTTTAATTACTTTATAAATAAATATTGTTTTATATTCTTAAATAGACCTGTTTTATTACTAAACTGACCCGTGAAGGATGTAAGCTGAAGTAATTTATGAAATATACAGCTTTTAATTTCTGGGTCCAAATGGACCCACGATTCCAGTTATGTTGATCAAAATAGCGATTCCGGTTAAGGGTTAAAAGAATACAGTTAAATTTAATGGTGTCACATGACTTTGTACATTAAATAATTAAATAATCAGTCATTTATAAATCCGTAATTCAATTCCAGCGTTTCCATTAATTCCTTCCGCAGCCACGACAAAAAAACGGTCGTGGAACGTATTTTCTTTCGCCATTGTTTATTAATTTGCACTTATACTTGATTATTTGATCCTTCTCCTCCTCCGCCACCCTCAATAATTCTGCTACTGTTAAGTGATATTAATCACGAAGCGGCGTGTTATTCGTGCGAGGCAGTGGATACTCTCGAACGGTGAATTCTGGTGGCTTGATGTTTACTCAACTTATTACTTCTGGAAATTTAGCTATTTTTAGCCGTCTACTTTAAGCTTTCAATAACAGATATGACGCTTTAAAATTTCAATTTAACTCTCAAAAAGTATGTCGAGATCCATTTGTTTGTTTAATTTATTTCAGAAAATAGGTTTAGAGAGAACAGCGTTTATACTATCTACTGCTTTTTAAAAATTTATTTATGAAATTGACATTTTTCATTGAAATGTAAGAGAATATGATAAGTAGCTTATTGATGTAGCGGTCATGACTTTCGCCTCGTGATCCAATGGTCGTTGGTTCGAGTCCCGTTCCAGGACACTAGCAAGTTAGTCCGATTTTCAAGCGCAAGCATTTAGCTTAATTTGAAAATAGTATGAATATTGATGCGAAACGTATTCCGTGCTCGCATCTCTATTAAAAAAAATTAGTTATAACATACATAGAAGAATTCGATTTATAAGATTAGTAGTTATAAATGTAATGTATCTCAATGTTGATAGATATGTGTTTATTTGTGTGTCTGTGTGTGTGCAGGATGGAAGATGCTGGACTTAATGTGACCGCGCGAATATACGGGACGAGAGATGAATCAAGATCGAGCTGGTCTAACGAAGACGCCTCGCCGTGCGAGAATACCTTTGGAAAATGTGATATTCTTTAATATGAGGAGCGTTTCAGGAGCGACATTCAAATTAAACTCGAAGGTAATGGTAAGGTTTCATTTCAGTATAGTTCTGCCTACCGTGGGACTAGCTACGGAAGTGGCAGTATTGCGCGTGCGCGCCCGGCCCGCCGTGAGAGAGAGAGAGAGTAAACTGGGGGAGTTGCTCCGGCGTTTTATGACCGGTACCCCACAAGAGAATAGACAAAATTAACTCTCCTAATTTCGAATGTACATTCTTCGATTCGTTCGTTCGTATGTCCATTCGTGGAATTACAACAGTCCGTTATTTACTCGAATTACAACAACAACACTGATGGTCAGCGACGAAAAATTCACCAAAAAAATCGGCCTTAAAGAGTTGCTGCTGTAAATATACTCAAGGTTTAAAGACGATGAAATTAGTTTGTAAGTTTTATTAACCGAAATTTGTTTTAGGGTTAAACGAATTAAATCAATAAAAAAAACAAATTATATTCTATTCATGATTTTTCAACTTCAAAATCTCGCAATTATTGTGTCCTGTGATTTTTCATGGGTGTACGTCTATCATATAGGTTTCGTGTATTACAATAGTTACAATAATAATAATAATTTCGTTGTCCGTCTGTTCGTCTTTCTGTAACTTCCTGTAACGTCCATAATTTTTTCCTCAGTTTTTTCTTTTTTTTTGGGAACAAAAAAAGTTCCACGGATATTTGGTTCAACGACTAAAGGTCCACGTTAAATTTATCCAAGGACAAAAGATCCACGGACATTTAGTCCAACGATAAAAGGTCTATGGACATTTAGCCCAACGACAAAAGATCCCCAGAAATTTGGTCCAACAACAAATGGAAATTTGGCCCAACGCCAAAAGGTCCACGGAGATAAGGTCCAATGACAAAAATTGTACGAAAATTTGGTCCAACGAAAAAGGATCCAAGGAAATTCGTTGCAACGACCAAAGACACACGGGAATTTGGTCTTAGTGCAAAATTTCCACAACAAAAATCCCACGCTACAAAATTCTCACGTTTTTATCCAAATGATAATAATTTCATTGTTTGTCTGTCCGTCACTGCCCGTAACGTCCATAAGTATTTTTTTAAATGATATATTATTTTTTTATTATTAATAAATAAATTCTTATTCTTTAGAAACTGACAAATAAACGTACGCCATTATTGACTGGTTACAGCTGGTTGATATTAAAATCTCAATAAATATTAGCTTGAAAATCAAAAATATCAATCGAATGTATCAACATAAACTCAAATTTTCACAATAAACATGATTTAGACATAACAATATTCTTTGACGTATCATTCATTAGCAGATAATAGCAAAACATTGGGATTCGGTTTTGTGATGATATACGCAGATATTATTATGATGGCTTTTTAATTATAAATAAAGGAGGCTGCAACTAGAAATTTATGGGAGAGGCCTCATGACGATGGCTCGCTTTTCATCATATTATTACTGCGATGGTCGCAATTAAAGCTCTAATAGAAAATTAATGACGTAACAACAATTTTACAACAGGTGCATCGGAAAATTAATTACTGAGGTCAGTTAGACGAAATCAAGGCAACTCGTTGACAGCCCTTTCAAGTACCATTTGTGTGATATAATTACTTTAGCTGATGTGATGATTTTAGTAAATAACACGACTCACAACACGCTTGTCTCCTCGCGTGACGTTGACATGTTTGGAAAATAATTTTCTCATAAAATATAACCATTTTAAATTTCAGTTGATTAAATTAAACAGCCGTAAGTCGCTGTCGCATAGATTCGTTACTTTTTTTCTAATACGGGAAAACGCACACGTCTTCTAGATCAATAGATAACGTGTCCGACTGAAGATTAGAAGATTCCATGCGTTTTAATCTTTTGTTATCATGTTATCATTTGTTACCATTTTGAGACAAAGAAGACTCACTTCAAAGTGCGTAAGCATCCAACACGCTAACACGTAAAACAAATAAACATTTCATATATCAATTACCTAATAATAAGGCATATTTTTTGAGTTACAGCTGATTCTTTTGGATTTTTTTTAGATAAAAAATTAAAGCATTTATTGATGCTGGCCGCAGACCACCTTTCCAAATCGACTTTCTAATCATGCTACTGCAAATCTACCATGTTGTTATGAAAAAATTACATTTTGTCCTTTTTTACGTGCTCAATAAAGTTATCATTTTTTTGTTCCATTCAGTTAATCAAAAATAAATCCTTAAATAGATCTTTTTCAGCCGGTTCTACGGGTATTATTGACTCTTATTTCCGATCTTGAGAACGTAATAATCCATTATTATATAATATGATTTTGCATTTTTTTTTCATTTATTAAGTCGAGTATATTCTGAGTAACATTATATTTTTCTTTACTGTATTCATACCGAAAACACAAACTAAGGTAATTTACAGATAATGCTATATAATGAACTGCTTATTATGACTAAATTGTTACTAAATCATTCATTACTGTTTGTGGTCTATTACATTATGCATGATACTCTCAGCTTGCAATGTCGAATCACTCGTAGCGATCCAGGCATATAGTAAACAAATAATGACAAGAATCACTGTAATGACGATTTTAGCATATTAAATTCCACTTTAGAGATTGATCGTAAGTACAACACTTTACTAGGTTTACATAATACATATTTCGAATGCTGCTTTCTAACTTTTAAAACAAAAATGTAATAGGCGTCCCCCTATACCCACTATTATTACTTATCAACCAAAATGATAAAAAGTATTAACAAAAAATTTTTGATTAAAATTTGTATTCAAAAGTGAAATTTATACTTTATTATGTTAATAATTAAAAACATACGAATCAGATGTGAGTTTTTTTAATTTTATTTGTTATAAAAAATATAATCGTGGTGAAAACAAATTATTTATTATTTTATTTATAAAATGGTGCTACAAAGTAAAGTTGGAAAATTACAACAATATTTAATATTCCGTCATTTTAATTTTTCACTGAAAATTTACACAATTAAATGAAATGCCTCCTTGATTTAAATTTCTTTTGAAGTATCTAAGGGGACATAAAACAAATTTTCATAATCCTGTAAAATATGCGTAGAAAGAATTTTCCAATTATTTTTCCTTCCGGCACACAGGTGCATTAAGCTTCAAATTCCTTGTAGAAATCTCGGGCAAGCAATTTTCACGCTTTTTCCGCTTTTGCTGTCGCACGTTAGTTAGAATGCTCAAGTTTGGGAGGGTACTTCGGAGTTCTCTTAAGATTGAGCCGAAAATTCGAGTTTCCAGTTTTCTTTATCTCGAGAGATGAAATTTAGGCCTTGAAGAGGCCGAAACAAATAAAGTAAAAAAAACTGACGGTTGGTCTGGCGCCTTCTCTAATCATAATTAAATGAAAGTTTTCGGTGCAAATCTGTTGTGTACACGGATCTGGTAGAAAATTCTACCTCCTCGCTTTAATATCTTTGTACAATATTAATGTTATAATGTTGTACAATGTTAAAGTTACAAAATTAACAAGTTTATGGTAATAATCATTAATACACCTGAATAATATGATATTTATTATATGGATACGAAAATCTTTTATGCATGTGATATGCATTCTTGTAAAGATTTTTATTCAATAAAAAAAACTATTACAAATCACATACATCATTTGAGGGTTGTGATACTACTATATTTTCATCAAGATCATTTCAGCGTGGATCTTTCCATGGATCGTTGTATGCATTTGAGCTTTTCTGCACTTTTCTTTGTAAGGGCCATCGTCTCCAATCCATACGTCATCCTGGCAGTATGCACGATTCAAAAGATTTTTATTTTCAGCTAATTGAGATCTCTTTGTTTTACTTTTAATTGATATTTTGCTAGTTGTATTTAATAAAAAAGAAGATTAATTCAATGAAAAATAATATTATTTATGTTTCATTACTTCTTATTTTACTCATTAAAAATGCTTAAAAACATATATATTTAAAGAAATACTTACTTACCATCACGCCGCTTCCCCGTGGGGGAAGGCAGAGAGGATAGAGCGCCACACTCTTCTGTCCTGACATACAACTCTCGCCTCATCCACATTCACATAAAGAAACATTAAAGAAATATTTCTTAAATAATGCTAATACAAATTATAAGTTATTTTAATGAGAATTATGATTAGTGAGTCGAACTGACTAATGAAAAGCCACCACGTAAAAAAAATATGGAAAGTCTTCTAGGGTTAAAACTTTTCTTCATTGTTAACACGAGATTGAAAAGAGCGGGGTATCTTAAGAATCTGAATTGGATCCATTCAATTTTGCTTTTGTATACTGCATAGTCTGAGTTTCACACCTGAGATGCATATTCCAGGATATAAGGATCATATGAGAAATAAAATGTCTTAAGAGCGCAAAGATCTTTGAATTATTTATACGCATGGATGACGAAACCCAGCATAGACGATGCCTGAATATGTGGTTGATGTGCTTGTTGAAATTTAAGTTATTACTGAGTATCACCCCAATATCCTTGCCTTCGGATATGGTAGATAAAAGTAGATAATTGATTGAGTAGTAATGGATAAATACTTTTTTTTTTTTTGGTAAAGTACAAAACTTTTTTTTATTAAAATTTTGACAATTAAAATATATTCTTTCAATAAAATTAAATTAAAAAGCAGATTTACACTTTCACATCTGTGATTATTGTAAAAAAAATATTTAATAGAACTGGAAAACGTTATTTAAGTTTGTATCAAAAAGGTGATTCAATTTAATAAAACATTTATATGTATTTACGTATAGTTAAAAAAGAATCATTAAAAATAAAATTTGTCATGTTTTGTGATAGGTAATTATATCTTCTTGAATCTCGTTCACATGTTTTCATAAACTTTAAAATTAAAAAAAAAAACACAAATATAGAAAATTATTAAATAAAACTAATTAAATGAAAATGATTTACTAAATAAATAAAACTTAAAGATAAAAATATATTACAAAATATTGAGTTTATAAAAAAATGCATCAGGTTTATATTATAATTGTAAATCCATTACCTTTATTGATTGTATTTTTATTCGTGTAATTTTTCATAATTTCATTAAAAAAAATTGTATATAAACTAACTTTCTGCGTGTATCAGTTGATAATGGCATTTTTTAAATTTAAAAACTTAAGAAAAAATTATAATTTCTACATTATAAATTTTTAGCAAGGAACGATATTATATAAAAATTCACAATTAATATCGCTCAGTGAATATTGCCTCGTGTTCTCGTTAAACGTTAGTGGTTATTACTCTATTAACGAAATGAGTGCAGCTAATAGTTGAGAAATGATAGTTGAAGAGGGGCTGTTCTGATAATGAAAATTTAATGAAAAGCCAGCCCCGCGTAAGGCGGAAATAATTTGTTTTGCCTGCTTTTCAAAAACTACTAGCACATAAGGTATTTTGTATGTTTTTATTGTATATTATAATTAAAATAACTAGATTTAATTTGATTTAATATTTAAATTGTCTTACAACAAAACCGATATATAGTAACAACGAGAAAAACAATAAGAAAAATAATGCTTATACATTCTATTTTAATATTTATAATTATAATTATAATTATAATTATAATTATAATTATAATTATATATTATCGACACTATATTACTCCTTGACTCAATTTTTCACTGAATATAAGATAATATAATGAGGATGCATAAAAAATGGCCCTTTGACCTCTGAGTAAAGCACAAAAAACGCAACTGAAATTCATCTTCAAATTGCCAATGATTGCTTGGAAAAGCTTGGAAGAACTTTTCACAAGAGAAGAGATAATGAACTTTACGCAAACGCTTTGAAGGAGTCTTCTTATTTATCTATTTAATAACAAAGACTACTAGGGTTACTATGAAAATGGAAAAATTACCAGAGTCTTGGAAGAGGAAAACTGAACGATCCCCAGGATGAAGATTGCACTGTTTAAGAAAGCCACGTCTTTTTTGCACCCAAAATATTTTAGTCGGTTTCCAAATATAAAAAAGAACTCCAAATGTAAGAAACCAAAGCATTTCAAAATTGCGAAATAGGGCAATTAACTCTGATCAAGCATGCATCCAAATAATGGTAATCTCTTTTTATTCTAAGCGACCATGTAGTGCAGCCAACTATTTGCAAGTTATATAGAGCGAGCATTTTTAATCCTATATATTGAACTAATTTTAAAGACATATCTACTAAAAAAACCTTTGAATTTGGTAAATTAGTACATTTAAATTGGTAAAAAGAAGGAACGTTATAAAATACTAATTACATATATTTTAATATAATACAATATCAGTAAGGCGCGATTGGTTGTAAGTTTAATGACACGATGTAGCGCATCGACAGCATTAACTCAATTTCGCTCAAAATTTCATTGAGTAGATTTCGATAAGGTTTGTCTCGAGAATTTTACGAGTACAGGTACGTTTATCAAAAAAGCTTATTAACATCCTGTTCGATCTTTATGAACTGGACCTGATGTCACTGAACACATTCCACCTTCCCTACACCTTTTCATAGTGCACGCTCTACAAAAAATCCTTTTGTCGATGATATTATCATTTCAACTTTGAACTGTCTTGTTTGCTTGACGTGTTTTGTTCTGAGTATTGTGTGTGCCCAGTTTTACGTGATCGTAAAGCCTTTGGATAAGAATTAAGATGCCACAAAAATTCCTGATCTACTGCCCTTCTGATAAGGCAGAAAACCAGCGTTGTGTTTCTTCGACCTGGATCAAAAGGACAAAGGTAAAAAGTGCTTCCTTCTGACTTTTCTTTCCTTCCAGGAACCTGTCTTTCCCATCTTAACGTATCCATTTCACATTCCGTGTTCAAACACATCCCTTATTTTAATTCAATTGAAACGACTTATTTCTTTTTATAAATTTATTATTAAGGTATTAGATTCAGTCACTAATGACATTATTTATTTCCGAGTACAAAATGGAAAACTTAGCTGGAGAATGAAACTTTACCAGGAAAAATAAATTTGTAAAATTTATAGATCGTTTGTCATAACTTTTCAGAAGTTTCATATTTTTTATTATCATTAAAATAGAGAAAATGAAAATATTCCCAGGGTAAGTAATTTTTTGTTATCTAATGAAAAATGTGTAGGTATTAAAAATAAAAATACAGGGTGGCTATAAAATTTTTCAATTCGATAAATTTAATAAAAAAATATAGGTTGGATGATCGTATCAATGAATAAACATTGATAACTTATTTCATTGAAAGAGCACAATAACGAAAATCACGTCCTAAATATGTGATTATATGTTAGAAAACATTTCCTTTGCCACCGTTATAGTCATATTGAACATATACCTCATCTTGCTGATCTCCTCGGAATCCTAGAAATTCATATAATTTACATAATCTTAGAGTAACCTTAACAGAAACAGAATTTGTCCTTGCGTTTTAAAGAAATAGAGACTAGCAGTTAAGCAATCGGCTGACGTCGATTGCTTGCTGCTAGGCCCTGCGGGCGGCTGTATGGGCCGCCACGCGCCCATGGTGGCCCATGCGCGGCCTGTAGTGGCCGCTACGCGGCCATTGGTGTTTACAATTACCGCTAATTTCGAATTAACACAGTTGAACTATTTTAAAATTAACATTTGGGACTTTTTTATTTAAAAATGTCGAACTATAGGGAATTTCAACCTTCTAAAGCACGGACGTTAGTTTTCAAATTGAAAATAGTAAAATTTTTCCAATGTTGGCTGTTTTTAATAGATGTCGCTACTAACTGACCGCGAGAAGCCCTTCGATAAACTGGAAGAATTTGTTTAAAGTCACCGCCCAAAATAATTACTTTATAGCCAAAAATATCATTATTACCTATTATATCGCGCAGACTACATTCAATTATATCTAAAGCTATAACTGGCACCATCAGTGCTTCATCCTAGATGATAACATCAGCTTCAATTATAATTGCACGGTTCTTGAATGTCACTCTGCATGTTGTGTTATTCTGTAAATCAAGAGGTAAATTAAAAGTCGTGTGACATGTACGTCCAACTAGTAGTTAAATCGCTCCTATTCCTGTCCAAGCAACCGATAAAACTTTCTTAGATCTTACTCTTAAAGTATGTATAATAGTCTTTTAAAGGAAAGTTTTACCTGTGCCACCAGGACCGTTAATATAGAAACATTTTTTTTGTTTTAGGTACATCTGAATTTTTTTTTGTCAAAATACTGTCGAAAGCACAACGTTGTTCTCGATTGAGTTTTCCAGCTATATCTAACCCTAAAGAACTTTCTAATGCAAAATTAATATCAACCACTTCATTATAAGTATTGCTATAATCTGTGTCTTTTAAATATACAAAAGGGAACAACTTTGTGCAATTTCTGCAGTAGCACCTTGACGAATTAAGTTTTCTGATATCAAATCCTTGAAATCGTTCCACAGCTGAAACGGATCTGGTAGGAGGCAATGAATCATTAATAAGACAAATAGGTCACGGGGAGCTTTGGGCATCATGTACGTTGAAGCTTCAGCCATGCAACGCTATCACTCTCCAATATCATCGATGAGTCCTAATTCTCGTGCTGCATCACGAAATGTAGGAAGTAGACAACCATTAACAGTCCGAAAAGCTTAAAATGGTATAATTCTGCATTTCTAGGAGAAACGGAGGACATGCGACCAATAATCTTGTTCCCGCCTCGTTGCCTCTTCTTCCACTGCTTATTGCTAGAAAAAACATAGAAATTAGGTAAATCCTGATACTTAATATTACATGCCTCATTATTTTGTTGGTTAAGTTTAAACCATGCAGTTAATATTGTATTATTTGAGGCTGCTACCCGAAATTTGGTAAATGCACTGAAAGAAGCAAAACAATAATGTTAATAAATAAAATAACATAAATCCCTAATGTAAATAATTTAGAAATTTTTTACATTAGTGAGGCGGTGAATAATAGAGTACCTCTCAATAATAACCAAATTAATTTTCCGTATAGCCCTTTGTTTAATTTAACGTTCACAAAAGGTGTGACTTTAGACCCCGCCCCCTCTCACTCTCTCTCGTTAGATTCCTGAATTGTTCAGTAGGCTATAATCAGTGCAAGCTTGTCTCTGACAAGATTAACATGCATGTGATCAATATTGGTGATAGTTTAACAATACTATGGTTGGGGTGTATAGTGTTGTGAATATAGTAGTGTAGTGTTGGTCCTGACGAAGAGACGGGTACATCTCGAAACCGGTAGACATAAATCTGGTAGTGGTTTTTACTAAGTTTACTAACATTCCGTTATATATGGGGTTTTCCATGATTCGCCATGCAGCCTCTGGTGCACTAACATATCAACTATTGATAAATTGACTTATTTCGTCATACTTTTGGTGAATTTGAATTCGAGCACAATGGAAGAACAAATTTCAACGTTGATGATTCACGAACAACATGATTACCTTCTTTTCTGTATTCTGGATAACCTGCAAAATTGTTATAAAATGATATTAACCTAAATACGGATAAAATAACACGTAAAATGACATTAACCCTAGATTCATAAACTATATTTAGGGTTGCATTGTTCATAAACATATTTTAACGGCAGAAAAATAACAAATCGAATTAAAACATTTAAAAAATTTCGCGCCGCGCACTGTGTTACTTGAGGGTGTATGAGAGACGTATGTTTATAAATCTAGGGTTAAGTTCACTTTGCAGTTTAAAAAAATATAAAGCGTAATAAATGTTAAATAAATTAATGTTTTGAACGTATTATTGAAGTAAGTTTAATGCGAAAACAATAAAATCAAAAGATAAATGCGATAAAAGCGTACTTACGTCACATTTAAAAAAGTGGTATGGCCGGCACAAAAAATAACTGCGTCATAGTAGGCTGCAATTACGTTGGCTGTTTTGAATACACGTATTCCACGAAAATATTTAAAAAAACTATAATTTCCGATAGTTTAATTTTCGATAATTCGGATTTGGATATTTTTAAATATCAGTTTGTTCGTATTCCTATATTTTTTAATCTTTTTAATGTACTCGTACTCTAAAATGATTTTTTTAACTGGCAACAGAAATCATCCAATGACTGCAGCATTTTTGGCGTAATTAATACATAGATAGTTCTTAAATGACATAGTCGTCCAAACTGAAAATTTTGTAGAGTGCGGAGAGCTTTGATGTTTGAATGTGGAGTTCTATTTGTTTAAAAATCTACTTATCAATATGCCCGTTTAAATAAAAATGGGCTTCATCATGTTGATCAAATTCGTATCACCAAAATTTTGTAGAAATTGGTAAATCGCTCGAACATAGTCTCAACAAATATTTTCGTGAAATCCAAGCCTCAGGTTTTCAATCTTATACCAATTGGATTTTAAATAAGTGTCGCGCAGACTATGCTGGTGCGCAACAAGAACTGTAATAAGGGTAGATTGCTGGTCACGCTATGGATTATCCCAATAGCGAGGACGGAAACATCTGCAGCAGTTAGGCTTTAAAATCGTAATATAATGCATAGCAGCCCAGAGTTTCCGATCCAAAGCAGGGTGCAGAGCTAGACCGGACCAAGAATAAGAGACACAACATAAACAACGAGAAGTTTGAAGCTTTCCGAGGCTTGTGCCGCCATATTTATTTAATTTACAAGTACCGGAATCGCAGGCCGCCACTTCGGTTCATTCGGTGTCGTTGTGTCATCGGTGGGCGCTTACAAAAAATTCATACCCCTACTCACATGGTCAACCATAGCTCTGAACGGTGATAATACCGTGTTGAAGCCACCTTCCAGAATATGCCAACAATTTATTTTCAGGTACAAAAATACAAATTACTTAAATACAAAATAAATACAAAATTCAAAATGCATAATATAACCAACACAAAATAAAAACATGACAGAACGTAAATAAGGGTCCAATTTTCCAAACATTTACCCCTTCCAATAGCGACGAAAGGTCAATTTTCAGATGTATCAACTTCTTTTCGTTAGAGTTCGTGTCCGCGAGCTATACACCGTGCACAATGCTTATATCCTGTATGGAACTATATGGGTTTTTACTCCCTTTCTTTTAACTCGTGGCGTCTGCTTGTCTACTTATCGTCTTGTCTGCATGTCTGACGAAAAAATTTTGGATCGATTTTTAACTCTTTTCCCGTGATCCAATCGAGCTGAAACTTTGCAAGTAGACTCGTGGCAACGATCAAGAAGATCTATCAAATTTTTGTTAAAAAAAAAAAAAATTTTGGATTTTTGGTAGACGCGAAACCTGATTATAGTATAATTTTGGATTTTTGGAAATTTTTTATTACTCCCTTTCATAGCGTTGCCCGACCGAAGCCCAACACGTAGGTTAAGCGCCAAGCCAGTTTCCACTAGTAAATGAGAAAGGGAGTATTTATGGGTTACTTTTTTCTTGGTTTTTATGGGTTACTTTTTTCAAATCCAGTTTCAAGTCTTATGCAAACAATAAATATATATTAAACGACATACATTAATATTTTCAAATAACTTTCAACCATTCCCTCACACGAGTGTTTTAGAAATAGGCAAATGACTGCGTAATTATAATTATTCAACTTTATTACATTTGGGCGTCAAGGTAACTCAAGCCGAAGTAATATTGCCTCACATTATAACAATTTATTCATGCTAATGAGGTCAGTTATGTGTGTGCTGGGCTCTTCTTTGAGTTGAAAGCTTTGTTGTTCTCAGGGTTTGTATTGATTGTTTGAAAATTTAAGGAAAAACCAAACCAATATTGTTTTTTTTTTCAATATAAAGGGCATTCCAAAAATTAAGATAAAATGGAATAAATTAATATATACCTACATACGAGTATAATTCTATGGTTCTTTATCGTTAAACTTCAAATAAAGATCTAATTCTAGAAGCGTTTAACTATCGCGTGTATAAACCACTTGCGTGACGATTACGAATTTGTACGGGACATGATATCAATACTGTCACGGGACGTGGCTTTGGGAGGCAAATGAAAATACTATAAAGGAAGTCCTCCATGGGCAAAAGTTCATGAATCAGCAAACGAGTATATTAATACAATAAAATCGTGACCTGATAACAATTTTCTTATACTCATTGCAAAAAAAACACAAACATTTTGTTTTATCTAAAAAAAAACTTAAAAATAACCATAAAATTTTAATTCACGATTCAATGTGTAACATTAACTGTATACACCTGACAATAATTGTACATTAATTTATTAGTGGCAAAACGTGGCGAAAACGGTGTTACCATCGTTCGTTATTAACCGTACGATAGATAATTAGGTGGACTGCCTACTCTTGTGCGATATTTGAACAAAAATTTCTCGAAAGTGTTACCCAGCGATAATAATGAGTTTATAGACAAGCTATAAATCAAGACTAGGTTTGAGGAGTATTTGTTCATTTCCTTTTTTTGAAATCGAAATAGCTCCTTATATCTAAATTTTTTTGTAAACAATACACTCAGTGCATAAAAAACTAAAAAAAATACGTTACTTTGGTTGGACGCTCACCCATTAACCATAAGATTGTCTGCTGAGGTACATTTACTTCCCTAGTCATGGAATGCGCAGCCTGCAGGGAAAATTTAAATTGAATTCTCTAGTTTAAAAAATAAATTGCACCATAAGAAAAATTACCATTTTGAAAGCATCTCGTAATTTATGTAAAAATATAGGACGGAACAATTTAAACATTCTCCGATAAATAAGCTCGTGTCGCTTCACAATGAACAAATGTAAATGAGTTTGAAAATTGAATACCTACTTTAATTTTATTCGGAAGGGACAGAATATTTTGACTAGTAATTGTCAAAGGATGTAAGAGTGAAATTGAATCTTAATTATTGTCATTATTGTTTTACAAAAATCAATAAGGTATTCTAAATCGAGCATCTTGATATAAAAAACACGCTTATTTCGATATTGTATGCAAAATATAAAATAAAGAAGTACAAATACCAAACAATGTCACAGAAATAGTCACAGAAATACGTACTAATACCAACACAACAAAATTCAAAATTCATTGTCAATCAGTGCAATATTCTACTGTATTCCGTAAATAACATTTATTTATGAAATCTTACTATAATATGTGTATCTAACCTGTTCGTTTGTACAAAATCGATAATCCCTGAAAGTTTTTCATTCGATTACGAGGATGTTTTTATATACCTAATTTGTTTTCATATACCTACTATTAATTTATATGAACAAAAATGTAAATTTAAGATTGTCCAAAATCATAAATCTCCTAAAGTTCTTTTTGACACAACGTTGCGTACGAATTTGCAAAAATTATTTTTAAAAAAGGCGCATATTCCAACAATCCTTTCAATATTGATAAATATTTAGATATAACATTTTTCAAATTTAAGTTTTTTGATAACATTCGGTAGTGTTTGCTTAAATAAAACGTTTGAACTGATGAGAAAGTGCAGCCAATCGTATCGCGATATCTATACCTATAAAACTCAAAGTATGTCGGTCTGTCTGTCTGTCCTCTATATCCGATTCGACTCAACTTTTGCATACTTATGCTTTATGAAATTTACCCCCTCCCATTCTATCCCTTCCCCTCCCCCTGATATATTTTCAGTATAAATCTGTACCGTTCGACCGATTGGATTTAAAATTTGGAAACATATTCTTTAGGACCCGGCGGGTAACATAGGTGACATTTTCCCCATCAATTTTACTCCTTTCCCTTCCCCTGGTACATTCACAACGTAAATCTGTACCATTCGACCGATCGGAATCAAAATTTGGAAACTTATTCTTTAACCTTTTAACATGATTTTTCCTTCCTCTCCTTTTACCCTTTCTCCTTCCCCTGATATATTTCCAATGTAAATTTATACCATTCGACCGATCGGACTCAAAATTTGCGAACTTATTCTTTAGGACCTGGCAGGTAACGAAGGCGACTTTCCCCCTCTCCTTTACCTCACCCCTACCCTGTATATTTTCTGTACAAATTTACACCGTTTTGACCGATCTGACCCAGATTTTGGATACTTATTTTTTAACATCCGGCGGGTAATAAAGACAACTTTTCCCCCCTCCTTTCTTACCCCACCCTCACACTTGATATATTTTTTGTACAAATCTACAACGTTTGCATTTCTGATCCAATTTTTGCATTCTTATTCTTTAGGTCACGGCGGAATACATAGATCACAGTTCTTTCTGGACATCCCATCTATCCCAGCCAAGATGAAATGGATCCTTTTTTATTATTAGGGACTGCGAAACAATGAAACCTTTGTTCCCCCCTCCAAAACTTATGTTTAACTAAATAATTAACCAGAGTAACGCGGGTATGAACAGCTATCAATATATAAAAATGTAATTATTCGTTTGTTCAAAATCTTAAATCTCAGAAAGTTCTTCACGGATTGACTTTGACACAATGCTGCATTCGAATACGCGCATATTTTTATATACCTACTACGTTTTTATATACCTACTGTTATATAGATGTCAAAAGATGCTTTTTTTGAAAAGCAGCAAAATTAAATACCCGAAAGCAGTGTAAAGTATTAGAAACGTGTGCTTTCTCTTTTCTTTCTTTTCCATTTAACAAGACTGAGCCACAGCAACTTTTCCATTTAACAAGCGTTGTCGGTACAGCTACTAAAAAATAAAGCGATCTATTTAAACATGATAAAATATGTTAACGAGTAATATATTTGTTTTCATCGTATTGATCGAGCGCATAAAATTACGGTAAATTATTCAAATTATTGTAACGATATGGTATCTTAGTAGAAGAAATTACGCATTTTTCTAATGCCTTGTAAAATGTCAACACTATGAAAATGTGAACTCGTATTATCTGAAATATTCAGGAAACTTCTACAAACGCCTGAAACCGACGGGAACAGTACTGTTAATACTAGAATAGACAAGATGACAATAATAAAGAATTAATGAATAAGTGATTTTAGAGAAGAAAATATTTTGAAAGGGTTCTAAAAAGTTATCCAGTTTTAATATACTCATTGAGTTAATAAGTTTTTCAAAAAAATAAAAGTAATCCGCCATTCGCCCCATCACCGTGTCTTTGAGTCATTGCCATAGACATAATGCAATACTTACTGAGGCTTGACGTCACGTAGACAAAATGACAGCTGCGGGCGTTTTTGCGCGAAATTAAAAATATGTTGATTGAAATAATGTTATTTTCGGTAATAGTAGACGTGTAGGTACCTACAATATAGAATGTTATTTCAAATTCTGTCATCATGCCTATAGAGGCTGGAAAAAGCAGTATTTTTATATAAAGCGGGACCGAAAGCTGCGACTTGATTTGTTGTTTTGACATTTCGATCGATGCGAAGTACGCGCAGGACGACGGCGATGTACCCAGTCGTGGAATTTTGGAGCGACAGATGTCGAGCGAAATATTCGAGTTCTCACCTAAGTGGTGAAATAAATAAATGCAAATATTACAAGCGAGAATTAGATTGTATGTTCTAGCGAATGTAAAATAAACTATTATCAGTGATAAAAAAAGTGTTAATAGACGAGTGATAGCATAAGGAATAGTGTGATTTAAAGAATAGCCTGAAGTGCAATTTATCTATATAATAATTAATTAATCACTAGTTAATAAATCGATCATTTCTTTCCTGTGTTTTAATTTGTCTCCCAAAGCCACAACCCGTGACATTATGTATTGTAAAGGTAAATTAATTACAGGGTTTAATAGGGCAAGTCCACAATACACACTTAATTACGAGTCAAAATTGTTCAAGCAACAAATGTCCTAATATCAATTGATATGCAGATAAAGTAATTATGAATTATGTTCTGCAAAACATTAAGCTATTACAAGAGTCATTCATACTGTATTACAATAAAAATTATATTATTTTTCTTTTTTTTTCTTTCCTGATGCACAAACTCTTGCCTAATCCGTAAACATAAATATGCTCCAGACGCGCGCAGTACATTGAAGCGAGACTTACATATATGTGTAGCTATTAGTACATAAATATCTCTTATAAAAGAATAGTGATATTAAATATTGATGTGAATATGATGACATATCATATGCAAATTTGAATAACACGGAAAAAAAATGACTATTACGGGATACGATATTAGAAATATTACGGGATACGTATTTTTACTTTATATTAACTCGTGGGGTCTGCTTGCTTGCTTGCCGGCTTGTCGTCAAAAAAAACTTTGGATCGATTTTTGACCCTTTTCCCGTGATCCAATCGAGCTGAAACTTGGCAAGTAGATTTGTGGCGACGATCAAGAAGATCTATCGAATTTTCGTTAAAAAATTTAATAATTATGGTATAATTTCGGATTTTTGGAAATTTTATTGGTTTTTTCAAATTAGAATCATTAGAAAAGTTTGATTAGCAACGGCGCCGGCAGCCCGATAACGTCGCGGAATATTTTCTAAATTTGAATTACTCCGTCGGTATACATAATAGGTACTTCACTATGAATGTCGAAAATCTAAATTGACTGACAAAAGTTTTTAGAATTTAATCTTCAAAGCATGAAGTGTCTTATGAAAGCTCAAAACATCTGACATTTTAGAAATATATTAGATTACTGTAAGTTTAGTGTTATGTTATATGTTTTGATTCATCTTTAATTGCTGTTATATTTTACAAAGAAAGGGAGTATAGTAAAAACTTGTTTTTTATGGGTTACTTTTTTAAAGTTTTTTTTTTACGTTTCACGTTAATGAAATAATTATTTCTAACCCTTGACATCAGCATAAACAACATCAGCTAGAAAACCATTATGTACAAACATTTTCCAAATATTGTTGTTTCCAGATTATTGTAGGTTTGTCTATAACCAATATCGGGTTATTAATTACTATATATCAAAAGCATTATTCGATCGTAGAAATAAAGCAACCTTGAAATGAATCCCTTACGATTATATTATATAATATAAGCATCGTCAGATTGCGCTGAGTCAATAGATAATTTAATAGACATATTTCATGAGAAACTGTTAATCTGTAATCTGCGTGCAGACGAAAACATCGTCAAGTATGCGGGCTTCGAGTAAAAATGTAATTTCAAACCAATCAATTTAACACCTCTTAAGCAAATGTTTTAAGACTTTGTGCTCTGGTGTGCGATTTATCATCAGCTCGCATTAAAGCGGCAGTGTTATGGGTGATCGAGCCTTCTGCTCAATTTACATCTAAATCGAAATTTGAACAATTATCCGCGTGTACATCGTATAACGTAAACTGGTGTTAGCTATAGAAAGATGAAGCTTTTGAACCAATGCTGGCCAGCCTTTTTTGTGGTTGTTTTTGACGTCATACACATACTATTAAAATAAATAAATTATTACTTAAAACATTTCTGAATTTTGTCTGCTTATCAAGGTAAATATAGATGTCTCATAGAGATGAAGCTATATTTTTTAATAGAAAATTAGGTATGGAAGTCTTTTTGGGTCAATTAATGTATATTATAGATATCTCACAGAGACGAAACTGTATTTCTTATGGGAAAGTAGGTATAGAAGTCATTTGGGTATACATAGGACTTATGACCTATCTTATGGTTGGCTTAAGTCATCACAGACTTCTATACCTACTTTCCCATAAGAAATACAGTTTCGTCTCTGTGAGATATCTATAATATACATTAATTGATTAATAATGTCTCTGTGACATAAATCCAGCACTGTTCTGAAAGATTTGAACAAACTCAAAATATTCTGTCTTTTTGGGTGTTCATAGGGCTTACGACATATAGTAGTATGGCGGTAGTAGGCTTAAGTAATCACCTTACACAATGTAACGTTCACCAATTCCACTCATGACTACCACATCTATCAAATTTTTGGAAGTATATATGTTTTTAACTTGCGTAACTTTTTTCGTATATGAGCTGTATTTTTTTCTTTTCTTTTTTTTACTATCGCCACCTGCAGTCGAAAACTTTGTCATTCTCATAATCCAATACAGATGTCACTATTGATAATGAGATATCTATATCTTATTTGGATTTTTTAAAGAAATATCCTTTATACATATGTGTGTATATGAGATTCTTTCGAATACGCATGAAAATTATATCAATTTTTAACTCGTTTTTTCAACTATTTAAAATTTGAAAAATGTTTTTTTTCTATTTAAAATATATTTAAAAAATTACCGTATTTAAAAAATGTGTTTAGAAATTCAATTTTACGTTTCTAAATAAAAAAAATTATCTTTTAAAATATTATTTTAGTTTCAATGTAGGTATTTGAAAAATCCAATACAGTTCTTTTTAAAGTCAAATATGAGCGTAAGTTTCTTGTATAAAAGAAGAGCCGTTATTTTTTCTACATAATATATATTACCATATTTTAAACTTTATAGATATTTTTGATAAAGTGTGAATTCTGTAAATGAACATAATTATATAGTGTGAATTCTGTAAATGAACATAATTATTAATTTTTAAAAATACCATAAAATTTTGCATAAACCATCTAGGTTAAATTTACGCGGAAAAATATAGATTCCACATGTGTACTTTCATTAGGATGAATGCATACAGAGTAATCTATAAAATATAATTTGCATTTAAACCAATTACCGGGCGCGGTCTTAGGCTCATATTCATAGTCCATAATTAAATGATTTAAAGGTTAAAGTACGTCTTCAAAGTGTTATTTTGTACTGAAAATTACGCTTTTAAGGCGTACGTTAACCTTTAAATCATCTATGTATTGACTCTGAATTCGGACCTTAGTCGTATTGAAAGATTGGAGAAGTGATTGACAGGGAATATTGAAGGTGTATTTAATATTCGTATTACAAGTTACGTTACCTTAAATTATTTCTTAAATTTAATTTCCTAATTGTATTTGAATAAGTGTTAAGAATTTTTCAATTTTTTTATTTTTATTTACCTAACCTATGCCTTTTTTATTATTACGTAAAATTTCAAAAATGTTTTGTATTTTAAACACGTTTTGTGCCTTAAAAATTCATTTATTAATTTAGTTATGAAGTGGTTGAAAATAAGATTTTCGTATTTATAAACATATCTGAAATTAGATAACATGTTGAATATTTATGAATATTAATGGGAGATCTTATATAACAAAATACAAATATAATTTATTCAATGAGAAAAACACTTTATTGCTTTAATTTATTTATTTACTGTCAATTTTTTTTCTTTGTAATGAACAAGCTATAACTTTGCTTCATTCACCCTCCTAGGATAGAGATCGCAAGTTTTGTTGTCTAATTAAGCATTACACCAGGACATCAATGATGTAGATATTATTGCTTGAGTATTTTGTTAAATACATTATGTATTCTTCAAAATCTATCAATAAATTTATCAGAAACATATCCATCAGATACAAGAATTACAAACAAACTTAGCTAGAATAACTAGGCAAGCATCAAATGATGAGATGAAATAAAGCAAAACAATTTTAAAAACGTTTAAAAAATTTGCTGAAAAATAATCCAGATTACATTTTTAAGATACAGGCTAGCTGCAACCCCTCAAAAATGAAGAACATTGGTTCGCGTCTTTGTTAAGCCCTAGTGTATATTTTATATTTATAGCTTTTTTGCTCTCCACGGAGTGGCGGCCGCAGCAGCATGCGTCGAACGGCCGGTTCGAGTTTGCTGGCCCGGGGTTCAAACCCGATCTCCGGCCGTTTAATTTCTTTTTTAGATGTAAATTCGAAAAAAATTACGGACGTTACACGAAGTTACGGAGGCAGACAGTCGGGTGTACGGACGGACAGACAACGAAATTATTATGTTTGATTTACAGAGTAACAGACAAATAATATCATTTCAATAACTCAAATCGTTAATGGTTACTATACCAAGCTAACTTCACATCATTCAACTGTAAAAGCATTTGAATGTTTTGCAGAATTGCTCGAATTCAGATAAAAATTCAATTTTATTCACATTTGCAAAAATAAAGTTTTTTGTTGAATGAAAGAAAAATAGTCCAAAGAGATTGTTTTTAAAAAACATATCACATTTCACAACTTCGATAAAATGAATGTCATGCACAGTTAATGCTTTTTCAAGGTGTATTAAATGGTCGCTTGAGTCTTGTTTTAAGTAAGTCATTTATATTTCCACAATCAGCCTTCAATCTTGAGGTGGCTGAAAATATAAATATGGAATAAACTTCACCTGACTTTCTAGAATAAACATTTCTTATTTTATTAAACTACGAGTACTTCACGCTATTGAATAAAAACCTTTTTTATAGAATATTGTTTTGTGCGTATATAATGCAATTGTTTTATCATGGTCTATAATAACGCAAGAGCCAGTCCAAAATAAACGATAGACTAGAATATTCCTTGGAAAAAAATTGAATTCATATTTATTCATAAAAAAATATAAAAAAGTACTGTAAAAAAATATAATAAAGGCTGTACATTTGTACAATGTTGCAAGATTTTCGTCGTACAAAAATTTGGGAATGTTTAGGAAAATGAGTGGCATGATCTGAAAGGATGAAAATGATATAATTCATTTATTTTGTTTGCTTATTACTATTAACAGTTTCTACAGGTTTATGAATTAATGGACTACAAATAAAAGGGGATGTTTATAAAACTAAAGCCACTTTTCTGTACAAAATCTGCGGAATAATTTAGATTTATATTGGCGGCCCTGAAAAGGGCTTTATTTTATTATATTGTGTGTAATAACGATTGTAAATAGTGGCATTGGTACGGTAAATATTTTTATTGTCCTTTTCTTCCTCTCTTTGGATTATTCTCGAAGTGTTGTGAGCCCAGCCTCCTTGTCTTTTTAATTTTTAGTGAAGCATTAGGAGAGAATATCCTTAAAAAATGAGGTACACTAAAAGCGCTTATTTTTTTATATAAATATAAATATTTTTTATATTTATATACATGTTTTTATGTTTTTTACATCTTTTTGTATATTTTTTTTATTATGAATATTTTTTTTATTTTTTAGGCTTTTTTTTTAGTCATTCGTGAGGGAACTGGGGAAGGAAGGTAGATGAAGGGTATAGTCAGGATCGGCAGTCCTTCTTGGGTCATTCTAGCCTAGAGAGGAGATTAAAGGATTTGTATTATTAGGGATACTGTTAAAGAAGTTCACGGCTAACTCATGAATGTATTTATCTATGCTAAATCGGTGTCCCGTTTCTCAAATTGTTTCTTACAAATCAAGAGACTCTATCTGAGTAATGACAAGTGTCCTAAATTTAATATTTATGGAACAGTCGTATACCATGACCAAAAAAGTGGTAAACGGAAACAACAAAGTGGTAAATGGCCCACCGTCAATGGGCGGGAAAACAAGAGTATAAGCGGAAACGCCCATCGACTGGTGGAATAGGGGCCTTTACAAAATGTTAGTTGTGTAAGTATATTACCATTTATGGAGATTTTTAATTTACTGGTTTCGAGACATACCAGTCTCTTCATCACTACACTAGCATATAAATACCACTACATACCACAGCCATAGTATTATTTACATGCAAACACCTTGCCAAAATATTTATCACATGCGTGTTAATCTAACCGAAGGCTAACACGCACCACGTTTTCTACTAAAAAGATATCAAGAATTTGAGAGGTCAAAAGTGCGTGTTGACAACAACTCTTGCGTTTTATCCAATAATGCCAAATCAAACAGATGACTTAAGTTTATTTAATTATTTATTTGAGGAATATTGTTTTTGGAATAGGGCTCTGTTGACACGTCATCAATAAGCATGGCGAGTTTGGGGCGTGGAAGGCACTTCTCACTCCGGCTTTGATCTTATATACGATCTGTTTTCCTTTAATTTTTCTATCCTATTCATGGCATCGAGCAAAATAAGTGAAAATCGGCGATCGTACCCTACAGAGAAAAAAGTTTTTGTCCTGTCTGCGACAGTCTTTCTAACAACGTCCCATCTCACAAAGAACGTTGAAATTTTTAAATTTTTTTCGCGATACCGAGAAACCGTAGTCAATGCCCCAAACTTTACTGACTTGAGGAAAGACGTAGTTCAGCGTCAAACATATAAAAATCATATCAGAAACTTACAAACATTGTTGTGTGTCATACAAAATATGATTATATAATAAAATATAAGTAAGTATGAATCTTCAAAAATTTAGAAGAACGTGCGTACAAAAGATTTAAGGCTGTAAAATAAATAATAGAGTATCAGGAATAAGAGAAGTCTTACAAGAGCCAAAAATTTATCCAAATATTGAAATTTTATTGGAAGAAAAGCCATTTCGCTGTAAAGATGAGAAAAGGATGGGATGAAAGGTCAAGGGTGGTTGGGGAAAAGCAAATCCCACGCATCAGCAATAAGAAAATTGTTTGACATTAAACGACTTCTCAATACAATTCCGATATTACAAGTTTGATTCTTGACATTTACAGTATTCGTTCATATCAAATGTACCCCAAAAAGTATTTTAAATGGGATATTACATAAGTTTTTGGTTGACATTTAGCTCGGAACTTACAACCGCACTATTTAGAGAACGTAAAACGTAGGCCGCAGTTTCGACTCATTATCTTATTTATTAAAAATTAAATCTCCGTGCTTCCCAATTCAAAAACGAGACTTGTTTTTTCTATTGACAGTTTTATTAAAAAAAGTTTTATTTTTGAAATTAGTCTTAATTTGTATATTTAAATCAATTATTATAATATGTATCTATATATTAAATATAAATAATGGAAAAAATAAGGCTCTTTCTAGATGAAATCTTGCTTGTTGATTGCTTGATCTTGATGTTAATTAAATGAGGTATTGTCTTGGTAATGTTTTTGTTTATTTATTTTGATCATTATTAATTTATCGGTTTCCTTTTTTTAAATGTAAATAAACTTTCTCTATTTCATTATATTACCTTGTTAATAAAAAAAGCTGCTGGCAAAGCTGTCTCGCGGAATTATAAAAAAAATTATAACATTTAAATAAAATAGAAAACTTTTTCAATTTTTTTCAATTTGAATGCTCAATATTTGCAGCAAATATTAACCACCTTAAAAGCATTTAAACTAGTAACTTTTAGTTTATTTTTATTTTATATTTATATTTATTTTAGTTTTTTTTTGTTTGAAATGCTTAAAAATTCAAATTAATTTTGGTAACATGAGTAACAGATATTTTCATTCTAGATATGGTAAAGGTTTGTAAAAATGTTTTTATAGTATAATAAATAAAAACAAAATTTATTTTTATTAATTATATTTATAATGTCATCACAAAATTATTTTGCTGTTTTTGAAGAAGAAAAAATGTTTCTATTGTTAAACTGACTTAAGCTTTCTTACCAAATATTTCAAGTCTGGGATTCTATCAGGTGCATGCAATAACTTTCACGTAAAAGTAAAGTTTATGAATTAAAGTAAGCATTTCCGTTATATTTTGGAAAAAAAAAACAATTAAATATTTGTCTCTCTAATATGGTACAAGAATAATAATAAATTTTAATAATTTGACAAAATTGTTAAATATTACTACTCCTCGGTTATACAGTTGGTGCGGTCCTACCCGATTGTTTGTTATTTGTTTAATTGTTTTTTTCAAAATATTCAAGTATTAACTATCTATGTGATAACCCTGAGTGGGTGAGTCTCTTCGGACCCCATTCCCTCTCCCTACTTGCATCAGTCTCCCCCATCTGTTTGCACTCGGGCATCGGAGCGTCTTTAGTGACACAGTCTAACTATCCAAGTTTCGGTGCACCAATCGATCTGAAACCGTCTGACCTCTCATCTAGGAGGTGCTCCAGTATTTGATTACTCTATGTACTTTTGTGCTGCATGACCTACCCATCGAAGTTTTAGAATTTTGAGAAATGTGGAGGAATTCTTCTCGGAAGACTTTACAATTCTACTGTGTTATACTTTAATACTGAGTATTTTAATTATGAGCAGCTTGTTGGTGCAGCAATCATGACGCTTGCCTAGTGATCTGGTGGTCGGCGGTTTGAGCCCCATTCCAAGACACCAGCAAGTTAGTGCTATAAATATAGATAAAAATCCATGTAATAAAGTCCGTCACTAACGCTACAAAGACTTGATGTTACGACTCACTTATATAATATTTTTTCATGATTTATATGATAAATCATTATTCAATTATATGATTATCTTCGTAACAATATCCACCACAAACGGTAAGCTATGCTAGATGGTGCTGTTTTCATACTTGTAACTTGATGCTGAAACATATTGAAATCTCAATATAATAATACTCTGCATTGAGGTGTATTTTTCGAGTACGCTTTCAAATTGATAAAAAAAAATTAATTGAAGAATTATTATAAAGAAAAATTTCCAACATATTTTGTGAAAAAATATTTAGATGTAAAAAAATTATATGCAAGAATCGTGAGTTTTGATTAATATGCCACTAGGACAGTACAACTAGTAATCAATGTAAACATGTAAAAAAATCCACATAATTTTTGACGGGTTACAGGTAGTATTAGATATAACTCTAGAAAAAAAAATTAAATTGTTTATCAAACGGAGCGAAAATTTAAAAAATACGTCAGTATACGTTAGCAGTTATAAACATCTGTATTTGATTATTAAAGAGCCTTTCCTGCATCCCTTTCTCATCATCATCGTTCATCATCTGTCATCATATCAGGCAATTTTTTAATCATAATTGATATAAATTAACTAATTAAAAATAATATTTAAAAATCGAAGTATAGATCAAAATATTAAAAAGTTATATATGGAAAATGATAATATTTTTATGTTAATTAGGTACTTTATATTATCATTTTCCATATATAACTTTTTAATATTTTGATCTATACTTCGATTTTTAAATATTATTTTTGTTACCCTGACGAAGAAGCCATTGGCTTCGAAACATGTTGAATTTTTTCAATAAATAAGTGGTTTTAACAAAGTTAATTTATATCAATTATAATTATGTTACCACAACATAAATTTGCTACATTTGAAGAAGAAATTTTTTAATCACCTACCGTTTTCAAGTATGAACCTTATGTAGAGCAAATTAAGATACCAAACAACTTATGAGAATTTGTCATCTTATCTAAAATTAAAATCTAAATGTTACGAGTTAATAAAAAATTTGCACAACTTTTACATTAAAACAATATTTTAAATATTAAACTTAATTAAACCTGATAATACGATTTAAGTATACCTATATGTGTGTTTTTTCTGTTAATGTTAAAAAATAAGATATTCAGGAAAATAAAATGCCTTCATGCAGTGCATATAATTTGCAACTGCGCAAGAAATTAAATCAGTATGTCATTGACTTCCACGGCGATAGGGTACTCTCCCGATGGCGCTATGATATGGCTGCAGCAAATAATCGAGAATCAAATCTCAACACATACGTTTCTTATAAAATATCCGTTTTTTCAATACCTTATAATACATAGGTATGTCAAAAGGGCCTTTAATAAACCCAAAATCCTTAAGGTATTTCCAATAACGTTACTTGTATTTTCATATAACTTAAGTAAGGGAAGTGGATAAAATTAAGAATTTTTCAGTTTTTTATAAATTATTTTCTTATCAATTCAGCGTACAAATATATTGAAGTGTAATAATAAGTTAAATAATAACGCCCTTAAGAAGTTTAATAATTAAAGATTAATTGAAATGTAAAAGAAAATATGAAATTAAATTAAGGGAATTAAAAAATGTAAAAAATGCAGTGAGAATTCAAAATGATGTTATGGTACCTTCTTGTTATAATTTTTTTTTTAATTAAAGAATGTTAATATATAGTTAAAATAATATTTCTCACGTATATGTGTATATATCGTGGCGAGTAATGGCGTAAGATAGGGAGATAGTCTGAGCTCTTTTCTGTTCAATCTTATAATGAACAAAATCATAGAAGAGATGGTTAGTTTAGTATTAGGATACAAAATGGATAAGAAAATAATTAAATTAATATGTTACGCAGATGACGCAGCAATAATAGCAGAGTCTGAAGATGACTTGCAGAAAATGCTGTACAAAATACTCGTTGTATCATAATCAGTCAACAAAACCAAAAGTTTAGCAATATAAAAACAATCACCAAAATATAAGCTGAGTATTTAGGTACAGAAATTTGCTGTCATAGTGATCTGTATACTGAAGTATGAAGAAGAGCAAATTAATAAAGCATTGACGGTATCAGAGTGTCTCAAAAATGTGTTTTGGAAGAAAAAAAAAACGTATTGAAAGCAAGGTCAAGATGCAAGACATGCGTGCGACCTTCATGACATATGCAGTAGAGACGCGAGCTGACACAGTTCCTACTAAAAGACTAATCAGAATATCTGAAATGAAAGTGCTGAGATCCATTATTGGAAAAAATCTACGTGATCGTATCCGAAATGTAGACATAAGAAAAACCCGTAAAATATATGATATAGCGCGATGAGATTCTGAAGGGATCACAAAGCCAGGATGGACAGTGACAAACTCGTGCATACAGCAGCTAATGAAATTCCCTCTGGACGACGCTCACCGGGGAGACAGACTAATTGAAAGGTGGAGGCACAGCTGGACCTCATCATCTCAGGTGGCGTAGTTTTCTGTACCACAGATCGACAGATCTACCAAAAGAAAAAGAAGAAGAAGATATTTTATATAAGCAATAGGTATTGATAAATAAAATTATATAATGGTTTCTAATTTTTATTAAAATTACAAATTTAACTAATAATGTGTGTTGTATTTACATGACCCCCATTCTACAGGGAGAGAGACAGGAAACTGAAATTTCCTATGGAATTGTGGTCTAGCCTCGGAGTAGACATGGGTAGAAGATTCGTCTTACAGTGCTTCTGACATCTTAATAATTGGATTACCTATTGTAATGATACATAGCTAAAGCAAGAAGATAATTATTCATTTAACAACATCACGTATGCACGGAGAGTAAACTTCTGGAGAATGTCAGGCGTCGTGTTCGAGAGAGACTAAATAGGTACCTACTGAGTGTGATGTAATGGTAAACAATGAATGCTTAAAACAAGTAGAATAATATGTAATAAAACGTAACGTTAAGTTAAAATCACTTACTGCGATTTTAATCTACCGGTTTCGAGAAGTACTTCCCTCTTCATTGGGACAACCACTACACCAGCATGCAAATAACACTACACACCACAATCATTGTACTATTCACGAATTGCGTGTTAATCTTACTGAGAGTTAACATACACTAATTTGCCTAAAAAAATGTTACTGCATCTGAAGTGTGGGAAGAGTGAGAGGGGGTGGAATCTTAAGAGGGTGTTAACAAGTCTTGTTTTTTTATCCATAAATGCTAAATGGAAATATTATTTGATTATTAATTTAAGGAGTATTGTTTTTGTGGCTTTACGAATGTAAAAAAAATCAATTTTATAAAGTATTAATCCTTTATTATTAGTATTTAATATTTTTGCCCCTGTTTCTTTTTACCCTTGTTTTGGTTTGTATATTTACTGGGGACGAAAAGGGTGAGAAGGGTGTTCGAAGGATGACTGCGGGAAATAACGTGGATGGGGTCCTGAATGCTATTATGGCTTATAAGGATGCGTCACATGAAGCAACACTTGTGGTTTATAATAGAAGTAAGAAAATAAAGCTTGTAAATGGAAAAAAAATAACGAAAATAGACTAAACGTAGTGGAAAGCAGTTACTTTGCTGCAAACGTGGAAGAACTGAAATATAGTAGGGAATGTAATACTAGCTGTTGCATAATTAATAAAATAAATAAATAGTACATTGGGATTATTAAGATGGTTTGGTCATGAGGAACACATGAGCGAGTAAAGAACCTTAAAGAGAATATAAAAGGCGAGTGTTTGAACTAGAGGGCACGATTAAGTACAACAATTTCTGGAAAACTGTTGTTAAAAGCTCCATCAATCAAAGTGCGTGAATGAGAAGAAGTATAATTGTGGACAAGGTGTTGTGTCAAGACACAGTAGTATGGTGTTTATCCTCTCTGCTTACTCCTGTGAGAGAGGGGAGAGTAAATAATTCGATTAGTCATGTAGCATTATTTCTCATTTTTATTGCCGTTCACATAATGTAATGGTAAAGTAATTCTACGTTTCAAACTTTTTGGCATAAGATTTGCAACGTATAAAAATGTATGTTATTACTCCCTTTCTTTTAACTCGTAGCGTCTGCTTGTTTACTTGTCGTCTTGTTTGCTTGTCTGACGAAAAAACTTTGGATCGATTTTTAACCCTTTTCCCGTGATCCAATCGAGCTGAAACTTTGCAAGCAGACTCGTGGCGACGATCAAGAAGATCTATCAAATTTTCTTTAAAAAAATAGTAAATTTTTGGATTTTTCAAATTTTGAATGGTTTTTTCATACAAATTATTAAGTTGTATGAAAATATTTCAATGCATATGGTAGACGCGAAACCTGATTATAGTCTAATTTTGGATATTTTAAATTTTTTATTACTCTCGTAGCGTCGCCTGATCGAAGCTCAACGCGTAGGTTGAGCATCAAACCAGTTTCCACTAGTAAATGAGAAAGGGAGTATAATAAAAACTTGGTTTTTATGGTTTACTTTTTTTATAACTAAATTAAATAAATTTATGCAGTATATCTAACATTTATTTTAACAAACAATTCAGTGTAGTTCATACGTCATTCATTAAGTGAATACGTCAAATCAGGAATGATATTATCATGATACTCTCACTATGATATTAAAACTCAATAATGAAAATAATAACACGCTTGTGGTTGAGTTCTACTCTTTCAATATTTCCGTGCATCACGTTTCACCGTTTGAGAGCATTATCAATCCAACAATATTTAAATTCAAGAACTTTTATATGAAATCAATTAAAAATGAAGGGAATTTTATATTTTTATACGATTCTAAGAAACAATTTTGTACAAACACCAATTAGTTGTATTTAAGTGAATGGTAATAATATATAGAAGAAAATAGCTGCGCATTTTTGGGATTTTTATATTTTGACACGGTTATAAGAAACAATTTTGTTCAAATACCAATGATGTATGTATTTTAATGAATGATAATAATACAAAGGAGAAAAAAGCTGCATATTTTTTATATAAATGAGGTAGAGATGTGTGTGTGTGTATGCGTTTGTGTGTGTGTGTGTGTGTGTGTGTGTGTGTGTGTGTGTGTGTGTGTGTGTGTGTGTGTGTGTGTGTGAATGTTGAATTTCTATTGGTAAGATTGAAAAGATTTAATTGAAGTTAAACGAGTAGAAACTAGTGTGTTTTTATTTTCACACATGTGATTACGGAATTTTACAAGCTAACCTTTAAATAGTTTCAATAAATAATAGGTCTCATTGAGAATAAGATTAATGTGATGTCCTTCTGAGAAATTTGTCAAATCAGTATACTTCGTAGTTAAAAACAAAGAAGTTTAAATGTATGACTATAAACTACTCTATTTGATATCTCATAAAGGACTTATAATTAACAACTTCATAATTGTGATCGTATTGACGGGACTTATAATAACAACTTCAAAAAAAATTAACCCCTGCTCTCCATATTCCCATTAATGACCATAAAAAATTCCTCATTTAACCCTGTCTGTCTTCCCTTATATCAATAAAATGCACCTTATATAGATAAGTTGTTAATTACGCGTAAAGATTAGGACTGCCCCTTAGTAAAAAAGTAGTCACAAAATACTCTTTGTATGTGGATACAAAAAAATTAATTAAAAAAATGAAAAGATACGAAATTTTCTTCTCAACGATAAAAATAAGAAAGTACAATAATTTATTAATCGAAAGCACGTGACATTTTATGGAAATTTTTATAATACTTTCCGGCACAACGCTCGGAGTGACATTATTTAGGGCCAATCTCGTCAGATCATCTACGCCTTGGCGGATTTAAATTTTGTAAACGCAAATAATCATGTATTAATACATATATATTATGGTCATAAAATATTGCATTCAGGTCAAACGTCAGAATATTGACCATTGTTTTGAATTAAACACAATATGAGATCATTCTGAAGAATTTAAAACAAAAAATGCTAATTTCGTGTAGAAAGAACATTGTAAATGTAATTTTAGAATCAATATAGGTATATGCAATTAAATAACACGATTAATTCTTTATTGACACATTAATAACGCGAATTTTTTAAAATATATATTTCATAAAAAATCAATGTTTGTTTGTTAATATTTTATGCGCTGCCATACCGTTTGTCCAATCTGACCCAAATTTTGCATATTTATTCTTTAAGATCTGGCGGGTGACATAGGTGACATTTTCCTCCTCCCTCTTTACCCCGCCCCTTCCCCTGATATATTTTTTATACAAATATATACTGTTTGAGCGTTAATATCCGGCGGGTGACATAGGTGACATTTACCTCCTTTCCTTTTAACCCGCCCCTTCCCCCAGATATATTTTCTATACAAATATATACTATTTGAGCGTTAATATCCGGCGGGTGACATAGGTGACATTTACCTCCTTTCCTTTTAACCCGCCCCTTCCCCCAGATATATTTTCTATACAAATATATACTATTTGAGCGTTAATATCCGGCGGGTGACATAGGTGACATTTACCTCCTTTCCTTTTAACCCGCCCCTTCCCCCAGATATATTTTCTATACAAATATATACTGTTTGATCGATCTGACTCAAATTTAGCATACTTATTCGACCCGGTGGGTAGCATAGGCGACATTTTCTCCACAACCTACCCCTCCCCGATACAAATCTACACCATTTGACCGATCTGATACAAATTTTGGATACTACTTATTCTTTAAGACTCGGCGGAAAACATGGGCCATATTTTCCTCTCCCCTTTAAACCACCATCTCCTCTTGGTATATTCTCTGTAAAAATCCATACCGTTTGACAGATTTTATCCAAATATTGAATGCCATCCCATCCATCCCAGCCTAGATGAAATGGAAAATTTTTTTTAGAACCTTTTCAAACTATAATTTTTGTTTCCTCCCACAAACTTATTTTTAACTTAATCCTTAACCCGTGCGATGTCGGGTACGAACAGCTAGTTATTATATAATTTGTAATTCTTAGAAGCCAGATTTTATCTATGCTCATACATAAGCAGCAAAAAAAGAAAATGTTAAATGTATTATAATTTAAAAGGAGGATGTGTATAGCGAAAGTCTAATTAATGTAACAAATTAGTGTAACGAAGAAGTTTTTTAAGTGTGCGAAACTATTTTTTTTTGTGGGGTAAGTGATAGACTCTTGGACCATTAGTACGTTAGAAAATCAATCATTATGGCGTTTTGATTCGTAGACATTGGAAATGTCATGCCAACCACAAATTTCTTTATTTTTTTTAAATAAAATAACTTTTACCCACCTATACCTACATACAAATGGTTTTTTTTTTATCACTATTATGATTTTGAGAAATGCAGC
Organism: Agrypnia vestita; assembly: GCA_016648135.1. NCBI lineage: Eukaryota > Metazoa > Arthropoda > Insecta > Trichoptera > Phryganeidae > Agrypnia > Agrypnia vestita. The sequence continues at coordinate 166,306 of JADDOH010000778.1, read as the reverse complement.
CCCCCTTACCAACTTAAAGCTAAATTACAGACTTAATAAAATTTATTTAAATTAAAAGACGGGGCGTGAAATAGCATAAATATTAAAAGTACGGTAGAAATAGTCCATATCAATATTAAAAATTAATTAATTTAATACGATCACTATTCTGAAATTTTAAATTTTGTCTTCATGTAATTTGCGTAAAGATAAAGAAATTCGCATAATCGAGGATTTCCGAACGATTTAAATCATTTTAAAAAATGAAAAATAATCGGGAAACAACTGGAAATTACAAGAATATGCGAGGATATTCCAGAAGATTCTAGAAAATAACATCTCATATAAATTTGCAACGCGGTGCGCGCGACTCAACAGTCTTACCTATTTTGACATCTGGCGAATTGAAGCGAGCGGGTAGTGATTAGTTACAAATATTACCAAAAGGCGACAACTGTTAATATGTATGGCGTCTCATCCTATAAATACATAACTACCAATCTAGGTCACACACACACACAAACGTGGCAAGTGTGCTGCTAAAAAAAAACTGAGGCACAGCAGTATGCACGAGGCATCGATACAGGTAGATGCTCAGAGCACCGTCGGCACACACAAACAGCTAGACTTCAAGAGAGTTCTTTATTCTCAAAATATATAAAAATAGCTAACGCCCTGTACAGGAATGTCAGTCTCTCAACTACCCCCGGTGTATGCCGGAGGCCTTATTCCGTTGAGTTTTTATCATGGTCCTCATTATCGTAATTATGTATAACCTGTAATTGTTTTATCAGTAAATAAATTAATCAAACATTCCATGACTTTGGAGAATTCCCGTTACATGACGGGTGGTGACAATAAAACACCTTTCTCCTCATTCATCGATCACCACAAATTGGTAACTACCGACGCTCACCTTCACCCCCAAATATGTATTTATGTGTTATTAACGTACCAGAGCACCAACCTGTTTTTGTGGAAAAATCTAGAGCCGAAAAGTGAGAATTACAAAATAGTAATTCAGTCAACTTTGTTAAAAGTTATTTAGGTTTATTTTGTCTCCCATCGTCGGTAATCCGTTACTTTATTATTACTTCAAATATCAAAATTATTTTAAAAACATCCATCAATTAAAATTTATATTAATTAAGATGTGATAAATAAATACAAAATTTTCTATCCAAAAGTAATAAATTATTGCAGAACCACGATGATGATCCATGATTTAATATATTTAAATATTTATTATGGTTACTGATATACTATCAACGATACTAAATAAATAATCTGAAAATCTATTCACCCTCTACTCTTTACGCTGTATTTAAATGAATAAGATTATAGACAAAGAGACATAATTTAAATTTTGAAAATTAAAGCCGGGAATGTGAATATGAAAAAATAATTGTACTAATTCTGTTACTGGGGTGTTATTTTGATATTCAACTGAATTTTAATTTGAAAAATAAAATAATTCAATTTGGAATCAATCCAACTCCATCGCAAAATAATTGACATTTTTAATCGAACCATGATATTGTTATTGTTTTTGATCTGACCTTTTTTTAGTGTGAAGGCTCGATGAATGGCACAAACCTTTGTATTTTAAAAACTGTATGTATTATTATCATGATTAATTAAAAAATTATTTAGATATAGGTTTCGAAGTCGCCTTATTGTTTAATTTATATAATTTGTTTCCAAGCAAAATCATAAATATTTATGATACTTATCTTTTTAAATACACTTCAATTCAGTAATATTGATTTAATTGAAATGAAACAAATTAAACGCAAAAAAATGTATTGTTTTTATTAATTTCACCACAAAGTCACTGGACACAAAGGTTAACATATTCCAGTTCTTAAAGTAACTGTAACTTAAAATAAATGTTTCTAGAATTCATACACTTACTATCCAATTTCTTAATTCGCACAAATTTTCTCTAATCACTCGTCCGATCAACACTTTTTATTACTCTGTTTCTATCGCATCGATTACTTTGTAGAATATTCTGTTTAACTTTACACGTAGTTACTCTCTTGATTTGGATTTCAGTGGTGTTTAGTGTGCCGTCAAAAATGCAAAAAACTGATTCTGTAGAGGCCGGCTTTTTTTTCCACTTCGTCTCGTTAATGTTTCGATAACTGCACAGTCATGAGGAAATTCGTATGGATTATCCCTGAACCATGTATCTTCCAATTTTAGTGTAAAAGGTGTGGACCTGTAAAATCGTCGATTACGTAAAATTCTTTCCGATTACTATTTTCTTACAATATTATATATAATTATCTCAAAACTATTTGGCTAAAGTCGGTGGATAATTGAGCGGTATAGTTAAAAAAAAATCGTATTAATTAAGACAAATTTAGGTTTATCACAGAATACTTACATAGACACCTATAAAAATCCATGTATTGAAAAAATATATTTGTAACCGCGAACTTTCTGTGGCCAATTGTAAACATTTATATAAAAAGTTATGATTTCCAATAAGGACGTCACCAAATTTAATCAACAAATGTTTACGAGGTGAGACGTTTATATTTAGATATTTTATTTTGGATCCCTCTTTTTAGACCATATTTTTACTATGTATATCAAAAACCTTTGAAATAAATCTATAAAAGCCTTCTCACTTAGCAAAAGTGCGTGGACGAATTTGGCTACATAATTATAATATTATACTAGCTGTTACTCGTAAAAAATGATAACATTGTTTCGCGCCTTTGCTAAGCTCTAATATGTATTAATAGTATCTTTTTGTCGATCCGCAGAGAGGTAGCGGTAACAACATTGCTATCGTTGCCGCATTCGGGTTTGCTGGCCCGGGGTTGAAGCCCCATCTGCGGCCGTTTAATTTGATTTTTTTAACCGTGAATTCGATAACGGATGTTACACAAAATTACGGGAACAGACAGACAGACGGCCGGACAGATGGACGAATAGTTTACGAAATTATTATATTTAGATTCTGTGTAAAGAATTGGGTGAAGCTCTGGATTTTTCTGTTAAATAAAAGTGTTTGTTTTTGATATTTTATTGTTAATCGCTTTGATTTCGTACATGTGCAAGAATTTTAATTTTCAAAAAAAAAAAATCTGGGTAACTCATGCTATGGATTTTTGTTCAAACTTTCGCAGTTGAGGAGGTAAGATAAAGAAATAAAATACTATTTTCTGGGGCAAAATAATTTATCCTTCTCGTAGAATCAACCACTGGATGAACGGATGTATATATTAACATCAGCCCAAATGTCGGTTTTATGTTTCATTCATGTGTGCGCTCGAATGCGGAGTGATTAGTCGGGCTTTGTGTTTCTTCCTCTTTCAATCTTTTTAATGATTAACTGAACCTTCTAGCATAATTTCTTCTATTTTCTCGCATAACGTGAGGAGCGCGCCTCTTAAACGGATACTAAAAAAATCAAATGAATTATGTAACGTGAATACTAATGTGGTAAAAATTGTTATTTACAGCTGAAGAGTAAAACTATTGTACACAACAGACACACTGTTCGGACGCGGATAAATATAATTAAAAATACACCACATAAAAACGAATAAATACAATTTATTTCGAAATATATATAAAAAAAATAATGTAGAAATAAAGGTAATATGGAAAATATAAAAATATATACATAAAAAAGGAGATTTTCTTTTATAAAACAAAATACTCAATATTTTCAATATTTGCAACAGTTTCTATTAAATCGAATTTTAAGTAACAATTTCCTTTGATCATTTTTTTTTCAGTCATCAGTGTTTTATTAATTATAATAAAGCTTAATATAAATTAAATAAATAGAGAAATTAGATACTACATTCATTTAATAATTTCCTAGAAAAAAAATTCTTTGTCCGTCCCAAACTTCGTAGAATCCAATAGCTGATCTCATTTCGTTTTTAAAATTAGTATGATTTTGAAATTGTTAGTAAATAAAAAGAAAACATTGACTCTCCGCTTTTTTAATAAAATACTCTCAATTATTTTTAAAAAATAATTAGACTTTTTAAAATAAGTACTTCAGTTTAATGAAAATTAAAACTAATGAGTGCATCCATTACCATATCGCATACGTCATTAGTACTAATCATTAACTATAATTTTAATTCTCTTTGTAACTATGTACAACACTAACGCTACCAGATGGCAAAAATAATGATGAGGTATATAAAATAAGGTCCGTCACTAACCAACCGTCGCTACCAAATGGCCCGGATAATAATGCTGTAAGCAACGACATAAGAAGCAAAAAAAGCATAATCCTCTATTTAATAGTGTCTCACTGGCGCCCGAAATATAGATTAAAAGAAAAAGTCGTTTTTGAAGTGTCTAGTATTAGTAATATTAACAAAACTTTAATATATGGATAATTTTGGTGGTTTGGTTTAGCACATAAGCGTATAAAAATGTATAATATCTACTTAGCTGGGGACACCGGTACTATGATTTAACAGATCGCCTCCTTGCACTGAAGGCACTCGACCGCGAAGTCACCACTGAAATGAAGTCACCGGAAGTCCTTTCAAGAGCAAACACGGTAGTTCGGGACTAGCGCACCAGCTAACGAGATGGTTTGACTGTTATATCAACAATGAATCATCATCATCGGCGCTTCAACCCGCTATGGCTCTTGTGTCTTGAGACATTTTTTTTATTACTACCTTTATATTAACTCGTGGCGTCTGTCTGTTTATTGATTGACGCAAAAACATTGGATCGATTTTTAACCCTTTTACCGTGATCCAATCGAGCTGAAACTTTGTAAGCAGACTCATGGCAACGATTAAAAAGATTTATCAAATTTTCATTTAAAAAAATTATTAATTGTAGTATAATTTTGGATTTTTCAAATTTTTCATGGTTTTTTCATACAGCTGAGTAAGTTGTATGAAAAATATTCCGACGCATCTGGTAGACACGAAAACTGATAAAATAATAATTTTGGTTTTTAGAATTTTTTTATCCCTTTCGAAGTGTCTCCCGACTCGAGCCCAACGCATAGGTTAAGCGCCAAACCTGTTTCCACTAGTAAATGAGAAAGAGAGTATAATAAAAACTTGGTTTTTATGGGTTAGTTTTTTTGTTCATTCTTTAAGTAGGTTATACGAAAATTTGTGTTTCTTGGTACAAACAAATAACCGATAATTTATATAAATTCATTCAAACGTAAGCGTTACATATGTACATCTTTTTAAAAGTTGTTATATTTTTTTCCTAATTTCCTCCGGTGGTTTACTGTACCGACTTGATTTTCGGAATTTGGGAACCACACAAGGGATAATAGTCATAATTTACAGTCATGTACCATTAATATCCATCCCGTCATTTACCATACGCGAAAAGGTAAAATAATTTTGAATGTTAAAAAATTAATAAATTTTAACTCCGGTTTTAATTAGCTAAAAATATTGCTTTAATTAACTCTTCTCCTTTCCTCTCAATATTCCCGCTACAACCACCCTCACAACAGTAACTTCAGCTAATTATGTTAAAACTTATGTATAATCAATTATTTATTTATTGTATTTCCATCTAATACGTGTATTATTTTTCTATATTTGACTATAGTCGGTTTGATGCTTCATCGATGAGTTATAATTATAAAATTAAACTCACGTAAAGGTGACATGGTTTAAATGATTATAATGTATTTTGTTTCATATCGCGTTTGATAATTTATATACGGAGAATAATCCATCAAAAGGTTGCATTGTTGATGGTAGTGGCGTCAAAATTATAGATATTATTCATGTGTAAATAAAATTGTTTATTAAATTAAGGGTTGTTTTATTTACAAGGTGGAAGTTTATTATTTAAAGAATTTAATTTTAACACCAAGTTTAAATCTACTCTATTAGTAATAGTATGTAGCCTAAGAGTTTTAAATGGAGAGCTTTCAAGCCTAACCACTTTCAATTTTGCCTTTGAGGATGATAGGTTAAAAAGTGCGTACGATTACACATTATTACTCATACAGTAGATAAAAACTTGGTGCTTAAATTAATTTGTTTTACGGTGGTATTGACACATTTGACCAAATGTGTTTATCAATGTCAGTAGTGAAAAAAAAATATTGTGCATACCGTCCGTTCAAAATATGAAGAATGTTAAAAATGGAATATCTGCAAAAAAATCGTTCATGGAAATCATAAGAAAGATGTGTATCAGATATGTGTGTGTATTTATAATGTAAGATGATTCTCTTAGTTAAATTAAAAGGCTGGATAGCATTTATTTTAAGAGAAAAGTGCCAAAAATTATAATGAATGATTTTTAATCATTAAAAAAAGTCTATTAAATAAGTTAAGTTAATGTTTTTGTTATATTTTTTATATTTGTTTTTCTAGTGCTTTAAGAAATAACTATTGTAATAAAATATGTGTTTTATTTCATTAAATTAAATTCAAGCCAAATATCATATTCCATTAATAGATAAAAAGTACACAGTTTTTTATAATAAACAAAATAACATGGCTCGCGTCTTTGAGACTTTATTTTAACGCAGTCTCGAATATGATTATTTTTATAGAATTATCATTGTTTATTTTTCCCAACCCTTTTCATAATCATCGACAGAAGGTTATTTACAAAAACAGTTTTATAACTAACATGTATATGCACTTCTATATATAATATTAATATGACATTTACAATTATGCACTTTGAGGCTCATGCGAGATAACAGTGTCAACGTAGACTGTAAGCGCACTTAGGCCAATGTGAAAGATTAAATATGTCTTCTCGGCATTGGTTAGATAGAGCTTTCAATGGCTGACAAAAGTGACATTGAAATGCATCGCCTCCACCTACCCTGCACCCTTAATGGCGGGGGGTAATGTGAATGAGTGAGCCATGAATTTTGTGTCAACGTTGGAAATATTTGCATTTGAGGCGATCGTTACATACAAGACTCGGGAGATTTATTTATTTTTCGTGAAATTATAATTTTGCCGGATGTACACTATTTCTACTAACAGTACGGGCGGTTCTGGTGCCAGCTATAATGCATTAAAATGAAGCCTAGAATTTACAAAAAAGTAATGAATGTGCATATGAATAAATGTTGTAGAAATGCGGTCGCTCAGACGTTTATGTGGAATATTTTTAATGAAATTAAAAATAATTTAAATTTAAAATAAATATTATTATTAAGTTATACAGGTTAAGTGTTATTTTAAATGTGACAACTGTTTCGATTTGTTAGGCAAACTAATTGTTTGACCTAAAAACCGTTTGTTTGTAAATCAAACAGTGGATATACCACCTATAATCGACTTATTTATAAGGTTTAAGTTACCCAATCTCCTATGGATAATTAGATGTTTTCGGTGAAGCCCTATATTAGATTATTTTTTTCTAGGAACTTATCATTAAAGGTTTATAAAATTCTATGTTAAGCTAACTTATCAAAATTTCCTATTTTCTGTAAGTGATTAACTGAATTACTTTGAAAGTGCCTCTATTTAGTTGTTATTTTATTTACACTCATGAGATTATTACATAATATTATTTTAATTTATGCCCTTGATTTTGGATTTCTTAAATATATTAAGAAGTGGAGAGAAGATCATTTTTTGTTAACTATTTAATAGAATTATATTTGAATCATTTGTGCATTTATTTATTTCAAGTAGATACATTCTAAAATCTTTGGTTTCTACATGTAAAGATATTGACTCGTTTTTACCGAGCGGGATATGGTTTTCATTTAATAAATGTGCTCCGAATTTTGAATTTAAATATTTATTTTTGTAAGAAACTATAAAATAAACACAAAAACTATAAATAAATAATACATGTGGAACATCTTTAGTCGATAGAGTGAGGAAAGAGCAAAATAATGTTAATGTAGTGTTGGCTGTACCGTGGTAGATAAAATAAATAAAGCACCACTGAAACATTTGTACGACATGTGCGAACAAAGAGAAGATTGTTAAAAAAAATATATGAGGTTAGTGTTGAAGGAAGCAGCTAAAGACCTAGCACGATCACATACAACACATATTGGAGGATGGCCCTGTTAAAAGATTCAACAACCGTAGAACGCGCTTGAGCAGATGCATGTTTATGGTCGAAGCAAAAGGGGTGCGTATTTATATATGAGAAATACTGAAATCTATTATTATGTATACATTTAATTTAGGTTTGTTGTGTATATATTACTTTTTGAATAAATTGAAAATTAAAATTGAAATTTATAAATTAAAATTGGTGTTCTAAGATAACTGATTTTGATCGCTTTTATCTCATATTTATACCAACCCCAAACTATAAGTAAACGAACGCAGCCCATACTGTTATTTTTTTATAAAAATGTAGATGCGAATACGGAATAAGTATCGCATTAATATTCTTACTATTCTCAAATTAAGCTAAAAGTCTGTGCTATTGAAAGTAGGACTAACTTGCTGGTATAGAGTCGAACCACTGACCTTCAGAATATTAGGTAAGTATAGCTACTCAAACTAATTTGTTCGTTACACTATTTCATTTTGATTCTGGTTTTAATTTGAAACGGATAATATAATTATATTAAAGAACACATTCTTATTGTGAAGTCGCAATTTCAGAACAAAGTCCTGTGAATTCTTTACAGAAAAATCAAATTAACGAAAAAATATTTGTTAACGCGCCTGCTCCGGATAGAAGGAAATCCGTGGTTCGAATGCCGGTAGCAGCCAAATATTTATTAATTAAGGATAAATTATAGAAGTCACACAGAGACGAAGCTATTTATATATATATATATGAGAAAAGTGGATGGAAGTCTCTTATATGATGGCTCGGGGCTTACAACCTGTATGAGCTGGCTTGAGTGATCACTCTACACAATGCAACGGTCTCCAATTCCATCGTAAGAATATCCAAAAACTATCAAATTTTCGAATAAATATAGTTCGAATCAAGAAAATTTCACTGGCTTCTGCTAGAGACATTTTTTTATTTATATATTTAAATATTTTTCGTTGATTTGATGTCTTTTCTGTATGTTTTTTCTAGTTGATTAATAAATTTGCTTCTAAGATAATATAATTATCTAGTTATGTAGGTACATTAATTAATTTAAAAATTGATCGCTAAGAAAAAAGCGGAGTTTATGAAATTTCATGCAGAGATGGTAATAGTAAATAAATCGGTCAAATTTCTAGAAATTTCAACATACGATTTAAAGTGCAAAGTGTAGCTCTTTAACTTGTAAAACAATTTATTAATTCGCGAACCATATCATGGATGATAATCATTATTTTCATTCATGTACCATTAAATTTGTCAATCTCGTCACGTACAAAGGTACTAAAATAAATAATTGAATAAGTTTAGAAAGCAAATAAACAATGAGTACGGGTACAAATTTATTTAACAATATAACTTTCACTAAATTTTCTCCTCTTCTATCAATATTCATGTTACAACCACCCAGTAACTCCGACTCATTTGTGTCAGTTACTTATTTTAAATTTATTTGTTTTATCAATTAATTATTAGTATTTCCACCTTATCCGTGTAAAAATTCTGTAGACATTTGAATGTAGTCAGTTAAATACTTTTCAACTAGAGATTCTGGTACTCAATGAAACTTCAGTAGGAAAATATAAAATTATGATTAAACTCACGTTAAGGTAACATATTTAATATTTTTCACCCAATTTAATAAAATCTGTATACATTTAACGCTAAATTCATAATGAAAATCATAATACGAAATACATTTAAATTTTTTAACGCAATCAGAATTAGTTTGAAGATATTTAACAACAAAAATAATTATCTGACAGAAATCAAGAGTACGTTTTTAATAGGTAATAAAGAATAAATAATATTGTTTATTTTTCCTACAACAATGCGAAATTATCGATTTTGATTCTATTGAAGTATACCTTATTATTCAGGCAGACAGTCGCCCATAGATTGGAGCCCCTAAAAGCGAGTAGGTACTTGAAGACCTGCTCAGCTAAAGAATAGAAGAGTACGATTCGTTTTATTGCTAACAACCCCTTGATAACAAATTGTCCTCGATATCTACAGGAAAACAAGTTTCAATTTCTTTCATTCCTCTTAGGATAATAGGAAAGATCAGGCGCACCTTGCATTCGACCCTTTTTACGTAAACTATTGTAATTTACAAATAAGTAATTGTTAGTAATTGAAAGGTTTGTCGTGAGAAATAGAACTTACTTCCACATAAATACCAATACTGTTATCACAGAACACTATAGAATACTATCATCCATAATTTTTCAACATAAACGTATGAAGAACGGACAACCCCGTCAAATTAGAAGAAAATTCTGACAGTTCTGAAACGTGCTGTGGAAAATTTATGAACGTGTGCGGGATGGGAAAGTTTGGATAATAAGATACAATGAAGAGTTGTTGTAAGAACTTTTTATTGTATCTTATTAGTAAATGATATTTAGCAGTAATAGAGACTCTATCCAGATTCAGATACAACTCGAGTCGATGGCTGAGGATTCAGGAAATCGGATTACAAAAATTATCTTTAATAACCATCGAGCTGGTAAGAGAAGGATGCTAATACCCCGATATTCCTCATTTGGTTTTTTAATATTAAAAAAAAAATGCACTCATCTTTGCAGAGAGACATTAAGATGAAATAAAGATACGAAGCGAATTGGTAGTGTTCCCGTTATAGTAGGTAATAAAGAAATCCGAGTGTAGTAGTGTCGACACCAATTTGACATTAGATGAAAAAATGTATTTAGATTTTATGGTCACGGAGAGAGTGAAATCAATAATCCATGTGACCGAAATGAGTAACTTCAGGAGAGTAATACAGGTAACATTATTGGATTGAGTGAGAAGTACTGGCATAAGAGACACCCTTGAAATGGAGCCACTACTTTTACACATACAAAAGTCAAAATTTTGCGGCTTGCGAATGCTTTAGAAATCGTAACGCGTAACTAGCGTAACCAAGATCCTTCAGTCCTATGAATATGAAATGATTTACGGAAAATAATAGATAAAAAAATTCTGCAACCGAAGTCACATATTTAGTTTTCAACGACACGCACATTTACGCATACGAGGCGTGATCAAAATATTTCCGGTATTTTAAAATTTTATTCACTTGATATATCCGATTAAAACTCATCTATTTTAGTGATGTTGAATTATATTGTCAAAGATTTACAAAAGATAATCGAATTCTTTCGAACAATCTAAAAGATTTAAGAAAGAACGGAAATACACGAGATAATACTACAAGCTTCAAGTAAATTGAATCTTAGTAAAAAAGCGTCGACTTTGTATAAAACTATTTTCTCTGAATAATGTGTTTCAAGTTTTTTTCAATACTTATTTTATTGTTTATTATAGATATACATATTATTCATATGCCAAACTGCACAGCAGTTTCACGGCACTTTTGGTTTGACAGTTACGGCAGTTTACAACGACAAAATAGCGCATTGAGAGGCTCACAGAACTTTTTGATCAAACTACGTACGAGTATATAAACCAAAATGCACATCCCTTTTAGACAATCTGTAATTTAAATATGTAATACGGGCTTCAAAGAATAAAAATTTACATTTACAAAAAAATAACATTTTTATCGTTTTGGTTTGGTTGGTGTCTAACGCTTCATTTGTATGCACGTGACGCTGCAATGATTTATTTTCCTTTGAATCCAGTCAGCGTCACTCCGCTCAAAGCGATTCGCCGAGGCGCTGAAACGGGAATGATTTAAAGGGGATAATTTACATGACACGATAGATCAACCGTTTACTGGAGTTTCATGAAATGCCGGCAGAACTGTACCGAGTGGGATAGTAACTTATATTTGCAGTTCTAGAGTCGTGTCCCGGACTCCCTGTAATTATGTGCTACTAAATTTGAAATCTTGGCTATGGGGTAATACTTACAGGTATCTATTTATTCACGTTATTATAGACAATTGTATTTATAGATTAGCCTCACTGGCGTATGAATATTGTCGACAAATATTTTACAATTACTTTAAAATATTTAGAACACACAAATTTTTTATTTGTCATTAATTAAAATGAACGATGTAAACTTTTAATCGTTGAATTTATTTTTAACATAAAAATCTGAAGAAGTGTTTAGGTGATTGGGTTGTGAAGAAATTGATGGATCCGTATCTACATCAATAAGGGCAGAAATGTTACTTGTGACAATTTTTTCACTTCACTTTTGTTAGCGGAATATTTGAATCATAGAGCTCGTAGAGAAATACCCGTATCCGTGAAGACCGCAAAAGAAGAATTATACAGTACGTTTGTACTAAAAACCGATGATACATCATTGACTGTTTATCAGGCTAAATCTAATAAAAATGTTCTAATGCTCTGGACTATGCATTCCAATATAATAGTAGTTCAAATAAAAAACCTGAGACGATATTATTCTACAACAGCTCGAAATATAGAGTAGATGTCTAGATCAAATGACTCGTAAATATACAGTAAATGCAGTTTCAAGACGTTGGCGTTGGTTAGATCATACATTTTATAATTTGTTAGATTTAGCGGGTATAAATGCGTGGGTGTTGTATAAAATAATTAACAATAGCAAAATTAAACGCAGAGACTTTTTATTGCAATTGGGAGAAGAATTGGGAGAAAATTATATGTCTAGTAGAAAAACAACCATTCCGAGAGATTCCATACGAGACAGAAAAGATAAACGAACAAGGTGTGAGGTCAAGTCAAAATGCTCAAATAATAAGTCCTACGAGAAGTGTCACCTGTGAAAAAAAACTGTCTGCAATAAATGCACAGGTAAAGAATATTATTTATGCCTTAATTGCTCTACACATAATGAGAACTAGTTTAAAAATATTTGATAATTTATTATAGTTACAATTACTATGCTAGTAGCGATGATTTTGATACTAAATCAAAAAACATTAATATAATAATAATAATAAGTGTTTTTATACATTTTTTTGGTCTTGTGTTCTAGTAAAGTATAAAATTAGACTTTTAATTCATAATTTTTTTACGTATTTGTTTTTCAGACAATAAGGATTTGATTTAAGTTAATTAATAAACGTGTTTTATATTTATGTAACAAATTTTTTATAAGGTTATAATGCCCCACTTGGTGAAACCTGTTCTGGGGCAGTTGCAATTAGCAAATCACTGTAATAACAATATTATTGAAGAGCAATATAAAAGAAATGTTTATACATGTATAATAATTCATATAATAATATTATATATATATATAGATATATATATATATATATATATAATATAAAATATTTATATAAAATAAAAGTAGTTTTAATCATAACTTTCATGAAAGATGTACGAAAAAATGGACTGTATTTCTAAGTTGAGGAAAAGAAAAACACGAAAGTCGAAACTTAGCGCCACACGAATGTGAATGAATATTACTGATGAACTTAAACCCTGATGAAGGCTCAACTGTACGCTGAAACTAGTCGGTTAAAACTCAATAAAGTGGTGTTAAATAAAGAGGCATTTTATTTAAAGGTATGTCGCACCACAATGAATTTGCTTTATGTGAAAATTCAATTTAAAATTACCTAGAATTTCAGGTGCCGATCAGTACATAAATTTGTGAACGTGTAATTAATTTTTCAATGAAAAAACAATTTAAATTAAATATATTGATGATATATTGTATTTGTGTCAAATTTTATTTTTGTCGAAAACTGATGGACATTTGAAATATTTTTTAAATTAAAAATAACCTTTGGTTAGATTAACACGCGCGTAAGGAATATTTTGGGAAGATGTAACTGCTAAAGATGTTAGATTATACTATTTTTGTGATGTGTAGTTGTATTTACGTGTGTGTATACGTATAACGTTACGCTAGTGAAATAGTGAAGTAGTCCTGACGAAGAGACGGGCACGTCTCGAAACCGGTAGACTTAAAGCATATACTAACACAACTAACATTTTTATAAATAATAACATACATTTAAAAGCTATCGCAGTTTTTATTATTTATTGTGCTTAATCTTAAATATTTCAACTGCAGTATTCTCGTATGAACTCACTCGCAATCTGCTGTTACATGGAGACTGGACTTTGGTCCTGCAGAGCTTGCATTCGCTCTACTTCAACTACTAATCACAGAACTACTTCTCGTCGCACACAAACTGTTTCGACTCTGGAAGTTCTAATGTTGAAGGGCTGTGTATGACATGTACATTTGTATCGATATGTGAAACAGGTGGGTATGTATATTTTCTGATCGTCTGTTTCGTTTGATCATTGTATTTTGATGAAAAAAAGTAATATATATTGCAACGAAACGGCAAAAAAGATTACGTACAGAGTCCCTCGTAATATGTCCATGACAACAATAGCATAAGAATAACCTCTAAGACCTTCCACTATATTCTGGAATACACTCCCACACTCTGGAATTAGATACAACATTCGAGGATCGTCAACGAACTGCGAAGGAGTGTTCGGAAAGCCAACATGCTTGCTATAAAAGCGAAGCTGTGTCGCGGCCAAAGTTGAGTTGAGTCTTATTTTGACAGATCGTTCAGTGCGAAGTGAGTCGTGGACGACGGCCATGGGTGCCCAGTCGTGAATTGCGAAGCGAATAAATCGAGTGAAATAATCGGGCGAGTACTTGTCTAAGTAGCGAAATAAATAAATGCGACTAATACAAGTGAGAATTGGATGGAGTGTTAATTCTAGTGATTGTTGAATGTGGAAGTGATATATTACAAAATTGTGTGATTTAAATAATTGTGTATTTGTTTAATTCGTGTTAGGTGACTTTGTACATTTAATAATTAATTAATAAATCATTAATTAATAAATAAAATTTTGTTAAACCTCAAAAAAATATGGCTAATTTTTGTTTTAAAATAAAAATTAACTTCATAATACGAAAATATTAGGTCCTTACATATGAAATTGGCGTTTTGCCGTACTGGCAAATTTGATCTCAAATATCTTCTCTTTGGTTAGGAATTCCAAATCCAAATTTATACAGCTATTTACTCATGTATTTGTGTTTTGAAAATTATAATTCATTTGTTTTTTCCTCAATTGGTTTTTTTCTTTGCGTCACTCAGTTTACAAAATGAAAAACTTGAAATATCGCGTTATTTACGAGTACGAGTTCCACCGTGGCACCAGTGCTGCAGAAACGGCTCGAAGGATTAATGATGTATATGGCGACGGTGCCGCAAAAGAAAACACAGTGCGTTTTTGGTTCCAACATTTTCGTTCTGGAAATTTCGACCTGCAGAACAAGCCCGTGGACGGCCGGAGACCAAAGTTGATAATGAAGAATTGAAGGCTATTGTGGAAGCGGATCCATCGCAAACCACATCCGAGTTAGCTGCAGGATGCGGTGTTAGTGATAAAACTGTTTTAATCCACTTGAAGCAAATTGGTAAGGTGAAAAAGCTTGAAAGGTGGGTACCTCACGAATTGCGTGAAGCAAATCAACAAACGCGCGTTGACTGCTGCGTTGCATTACTCAACCGGCACAATAATGAAGGGATTTTAAATCGAATCATTACCTGTGATGAAAAGTGGATCCTGTACGATAATCGGAAGCGCTCATCGCAATGGCTGAACCCTGCCGAACCAGCCAAACAATGCCCCAAGCGAAAATTGACTCCAAAAAAGTTACTTGTGAGAGTTTGGTGGACTAGTGCTGGTGTCGTTCACTACAGCTTTCTTAAATCTGGCCAGACGATTATGGCAGATGTCTATTGTCAGCAACTGCAAACCATGATGGAAAAGCTAGCTGCTAAACAACCGAGGCTGGTTAATCACTCTAGGCCACTGCTGCTTCATGATAACGCTAGACCACACACTGCACAACAGACGGCTACCAAATTAGAGGAGCTTCAATTGGAATGTCTAAGACATCCACCGTACTCTCCGGACCTTGCCCCAACAGATTACCATTTTTTTCGAAATTTGGATAACTTCTTGCAAAGGAAAAAATTCAACTCCGATGGGGCAGTCCAAACCGCCTTCAAAGATTTTATTGATTCCCGTCCGAATGGTTTTTTTAGTAAAGGGATCGATGAACTACCTATGAGATGGCAAAAGTGCATAGATATAATGGTACATACTTTGATTAAATAAATATATTATAATAAAAAAAAATCGGCTTTATGTTCCTCCCATACTAAACGTCAATTTCATATGTAAGGACCTAATAGTACAATATTCTTAGTATTAAAATAATCTTAAGAAATTTATTTGAGTAAGATAATAAGTCCTTTTTATTCCAATTTATTTTTACTATATACTTAAAGACAACTATTTCGATCTAAGATTTAACGAAGTTTCATGATATAATAAATTTATTTGTATCATTATATTATTTTATAACTGTTTGAAGAAAGTTTTCTCTTGGATGTAAATTGAAGTTTAAGATAACGTGGTTGTGAAAACAATAACTTTGGTAATCTTGCAAACTTAAGCTTACAAAGACCAATAATAACTACCAAGATGCCGATTTGACGTTTCAGCTGTTAAAAGTTCGGATTTCTGAGATTTATCAGTTTTTAGGCTTCTTGAAATTATATATTGAATTCAGAATTTCTAATTTATTTAAATATTATGTACATATTGTAACAAAATGGAAAGCAGAAGAAATATCACGCTGTCCGAATCCCTTCACAACACTATAAAATTATCGAAAATGGCCAATAGCAATATTGTTAATTGCTATTCGGGAAATGTCTGAAACAACCTAGAAATGACGAAACAACTAAAAATGAAAACATTAGGAAGGGTAAAAATAATCTGTGAGGTTCGAAACCGAAGTGATTTGGGTATAAATAGCGGGATTGCACCGCGGCGCGAAGATGTTTGTTTTGACAGATCGTTCAGTGCGAAGTAAGCCGCGAGACGATGGCCAGGTATGACAGGGCATGAAGTTGCGAAGCGACAAATATCGAGCAAAATTATCGGGAAAAGTACCTAACTGGCGATTTAAATAATATTTTAGAGTATAAAATAGTATAAACCGCTACTAAGTTTTCAGTGTACTCAATTATCCTCATGCAGCCACGTCGATATGACAATTTAAATCTAGATAAAATCTAGATAAAATAAATCTAGATAAAAAAAAAATAAAAAAAAATTGAACAAAAAGTAGTAACATTTTCAATTTTATGTATGTAGAAAAATGAAATAATTATTTATCTTAGTATTGAGCACTTCTACATACGAAGGTGTGTATAAATATATATTTTGAGATTTATTCAGAATATTCAGTCATTGAAACCATCTCTTAAAATGGAAAAAAAATTATGAGGTGAAATGTATTTTTTAATAAATAATGTGTGAGAAAAGCTTTCGGAAGACGATTTTCCAAATCAATCTTACAATATAAAATGCTTTGCATGCCATACAAAATTTTGTTTGAATATAGAATTATTTGTGGAACAGACAAATATATGTATATTCAAATTTATGCGGGCATAAACCGGCATATATAGACGAAAAATACATAGGTTTTCACCGTTCTTTCAATAAAATGCTGTATACATGTATATTTTCATTAAAAATAAAGCATTTTTCAAAATAAATAATAGAAGTCTCACTGAGGTGAAACCATGAATATGAGGAACATGTATGGTATTAGAAAGTATTTTTATACGATCGTCCAGGGCTTACAACCTATATGAGCTGGCTTAATTGATCACTCCACACAAGGCAACCTTCACCAATTCCATCGTAAGAACATTCACACATTATCATCATATTATTTTTGAAAGTTTCATGTATATTCAAATCTGAGAATCTTTTTCATTTGAATATGCTAGAGACATATAAAGTATTTTCTGATGAACTAGTTTGTAAATATACATAGATTTTTGCGGCTGGTAATGATACCTCTACATTTTAAATTAGAGTAATAAGTAATATATTTTTAACGTATACATGAAATACTTACCTACAAATAACTAGAATATATACTAAAATACGCCTGAAAATCAGTATATTCATTTCTTTTTAACTTCTTTCAGATGTTTCTAGCATAATCCAGAATTCCACCTACTTTTCTCATATTCATAGCTTCGTCTCTCTGAGATTTTTTGATATTATTTTTAGTTAAATGGATATTCCAAAGCTTCTTAGCTCATAATGAAAATATTTCTTTTGAACCAGTGACCCATAGAAATTTCAGATAGAATAAGCTCTCTTATGATAGAGTTTTTACTGCTTCAGATAAATAAATTTGTGGTTTTATTTTAAAGATACTGAGATATGTCACCATTGATAGCTATAGATATATTTTTTCTCGATAACTTTTTCATTGTTCTTAATATCAAAACTCTCTCGAAAATAACACGTCGGTAACGATGCTTTTATGATTATTAAAAACAATTACTTTTTATCTTTTCTGTATGCAAAACTTATTCAACACTGGGATCCCACTGGCAAAGTAATATATTTTCATTTCTAAAATATTGCGGTATGTGTTAAATGTTAATTGAACAATTTTAATCCGAGCTTTGAAAATAATTCCCTCTTTCCTTGTTCGTCCTTTATTCAGAATTTTTGGGACTACTTTGGATGGAATAATTTTGTTCCCCTTTATTGCGAACAAATTTAAGAGGAGCAAGAAAGATATCAGATAAAATAAACGAATTTATTTCGAGCAGATAGCCAGGAAAGCAAAATTTTTCGCATACTTATTTACTTGACGAAAAGATTCTAGGTATAAAAAATAAAATATTGTTCATATATTTATTTGCCGTTCGTTGATTTTTTACTTGTGTTATTTATTTATGGAAACTAACAGTATAATTGAAAAGTAGATTTCGAAATATAACTTCCTTCATTTTAGTTTTTTTCCAGTCAATAGCATGTCCCATTTCGCTACTGTCTCTCTGTCCTCTTCAATGTCTTCTGCTTTATGTTATATCGCTTTGACACCATAGTAGCTTAACCAGGCCCACGGTTTAAGTAAACATAACTGTGTTTCCGTTTGACACGATGGAGTGAATAATGACAACCTTCAATTTGATGTAATACATAAGAATGTTCACACGCTATGGAAGAAGAAGAAAATACTCACCATATATATACCTGTGGTATAGTCAAATCTGATTTAATAAATTGTCAAGAGTTGATCGATATTTGATTCAGTTAGATCATGTTCTTCCTCGCTATCACTACTGTATGCAACGAGAAACAGCATGATTCTTTATTTTCATTTAAAATGAGGGACTTAACAACCGCTCACAATACACAAACTCGATATTTGTCATACAAAAGAGGTTAACATTTGTCAAGAGATATTTGACAACATATAATATAGATAGATAAGATTACACTCCATTGATAATTTTACTCAACTTGACAGAAAACGAGAGCACATTGACACAACCGTAATAAGAAATGCATTATTTTATGGATTTCGCTCTATTAACAACATTTTCTAGAAAGTTTGTATTCGATCTATTGATATCGATGTTTCAGTTCAAGTTTATTTTCATTTTATATGTTCATACAAGCATTTATACATATTTATTTTATAGTTTTCGTTTTGTTTTGGGCGTTTTTCGAATAGTTCAAATAAATAGAGTAGACTGTACGGTTGTAAAAAATTATCTTCACTGCTTACAGAAACTATAATACGATAGCTACCTACATCTTAACTAATTTCTGTTATAGGAAGTATCTTTATTTGGCAAAAAAATTATAATACTTTTGTTCCTTTTAACTTTGATTAACGTACAAAAATCGCAAAGAAGGACGAATACGTATGCGTCTATCCGGAGATACAATGGTGTCAAAACCGGTAGAAGTAAAGTTAGTCCAAGTGGTTTATTTAAACTTTTTAATTACTAAAACTTAATAAAAATAAGAAGATTTCATTTTCAATACAAATAAAAGAAGAAATATAATTGATCTGATGGAGAAAAACTAATATATCTGTGATCAGCGACAACGTATTAGCAAAGAACTGTACGCAAAATGGAAACAACAATAAACTTGTGGTCCTGTGTTTTTGAAAAATTTTCAAACAACTTACAAAATCTCACATTATAAACAATATTAAAAGACCAATATTTTCTTTGCTGTTGCAAAAGCTCAAGTGATTAACAGCAAGTTTACTGACAAACAATGACTGTGTTAAAATAAATGGACTGTCACTATTATTGATCAGCTCAAACAACCCCTTTAAATCTTTTTCGAAATAGGTTTTATTTCCCCAGAGTCACATCCCTACTGACTCTACCTTTTATCGCATGCCTAACTCGAAGGCCATATACACCTTTTTATTTTATTTTGTCAACAGATTCACATTGTTAATATTTTTTGAATTTAAAAAAATGTATACGTAGCAATACTTTCCAAGACATCAGCCATAGTAGTCGTGGACTTGAGAATGTTCCGGAAGCCGACTATGGCATCTCCAACGGCCATTTACGGCCAAAATCTATGGAAAAGTCTGGACAGGAAGTGGCAAGAATAGCAAGGCAATCTCACCCCATTGCTGCGATGAAGCACATGCATAGCATCATGTTGTAAAGATCAATGGAGGAAATTGCTTAAGGAAGATAAGATACACCAAGGGCTATAGTGATGATGATAATGTTGTACCTATCTAAAGTTGTAATGTCAGATATACACGGATATACAGATATGGACCCTGCAATGGGATCCGAATCCAGTGGCCAGAGAGATCAGATATACGCGGCAGAAAATCCCAAAAAACTACACACAGAAGATTCTGAACGGCTGCCGGCCGTGAAAACGATCTAGGCAGGATCTTTCTGTCGGAAAGTCTGGGATCCTCAGTGAAAGTCCAGAATATTCTTCATAGTTTATTTGTTCCCTACAAAATACAATACTATTGCGAGAAGGTAAGTTACATACACGTCCCTTTAATTAACATTTTCCCTCTATATCTCCCGTCACCTTTATACGCTTAATCAGACGTTCTTACAGATACATTAAAATTAGTATGTTGCTTCTTGAACATATTAAACTTTTGAATTTAGATAGGAATCTACCAGTAAAATATAGTGAAATGGCTCTGTTACATCCTATATATGAAATTTACTAATAACATAACAATAAATCTGTCAAAACACTATTTACATTACGCACATACACACGTACATAGACACACACACACACTCAAATATCACCTTTAAGTAAGTAATTTTATAGATATTATGGAGCAGATATTATTCAAACACTTTAATCTTTGACTTTGTAAAATATCTTCATGCATTGTAAGCTTTAATTAGAATAAATAAAAAATAAAATAAAATAAAATAAAATACACAATTGAGATTGAACAAAAACAAAGAGCAGAGTCTCTTCAAAAGAATCATGTTACGATGGAAATGTGTTTTTATTTAAATTTACAGTAATGAATGGGAATACTAAATATTTATAAAGGAAAAACTAAAAAAATAACTTTTTAGCAATATTTTTATATGTATGTTCTGAGAACAAAATAACTAGATTTTGTTCACAAAGGGATAATTATTGTTAAATATAAATTATTTACGTCTCACAAAGATAAACCTATTTATATAAGAAATTACGGAATTTTTTATTAGATGGCCCAGGGCTTAAGTGATTACTCTACACAATGCAACTTTCACCAATTCCATCGTAAAAACGTCCATACATTATCAAAAAAATATATTTTACAGATAAACATTTAAATTTAATTTCATTGTCTTATAAAAAATGTTAATTTAATTGCATGCTATTGGAGTGTTCGCTGAGAATTAAGATTATTCAAAAAAATCTACAAAGTACCTTGTCCGAGCAAAAGAGCAATGCTCTTAAATAGAGAGGTACTATGTATAACACAATTATATAAGTTATGTATTTTATTGTTTTAATTGAAAAGAAAAAAAATTGTAATAAAAATTGTAACAAACTGTATGCAATATTAAAATAAATGAAGAAAAAAATTTTTTTTTTCGGAAATTACGGATAATTAATTTGTTTTGTAGATGAGAGCTACAAGAATTTTTTTACCTTCGTGAGCCCATGGCTTATTTTTACGTAAGATATTGTTTTCATTGCTGATAACGTGTTCAAATCTAAGCTAAGCAAAAAATGGAAATTGTCGGAAAATACTAACAAAGTGACGCCCACATCATACACCCAATCAAAAATATTCTTATAATTATTTGAATATACAAATAAACACTCTAGAGGTAATACTACACATGCGTGTCGCGTTTTATGGCCCAAGGCTGACTGAACATTTTGTGAATGTACATATTCTAAATATTTTGATAATAACTATGGTGTGGTATAAATATGGTGCAATAGATTGACAGAACCTGCAACGTGGAAATTTCTAGAAATACAATAAATTTGGAAAACCCACATTTTTGGGAAGAGAAGGATGTCATTACGTCTCACCATCCTGCCTAGTTTTTGTTTTGATGTTTACACAAAATTTATATACCCCATTCTTTCTCTTGCCCCTCGTAAACAAAGATCAAATATCAACAACGCGGCAAGTTTGAAATGACAAATTAAGTAATATTAATAACTTTAACATTTCGGGTACAATTAATATTGTTTTATTTAATTAATATTACAGAGAAAAAGTGATAAATTTTAATTAAATTTTATGTTTTGTCATTACATTTACTGAAGAGCCTACGCGTGTGCTTTTATACATGCTCAGACTTCAGCTAATTCGCTGGCATTATAAAAACGTTAACATGAGAGCCTAAAACGAGAAATACTACACCCAATCTTGTAATTGCACGGCTGCACATAGGTCTGAAATAATTTAGAAAGAATTAGAAATCGAAAAAACACATGAGATTTTACTAGAAAATCCGAGAATTAACATTCCTCATAGAAATTATTGTTTTGACAGAGCGAAAACTCAGAAAGCGAAGCAGGAAGCGAGCGATACAAACGGCGTGCATCAAGATACCAAATGTTAGTGAAATATTCTAGCGAATTAAATTAATGTCCATTATAGAATAGGGTTCCAAATAAGTTTGTGATTAGTGACTTTGGTAAGAAATATAAATTTGGAATTCTTTTAAGCGTTTCGATTCGTTTTCCACCGCTGCGAATTCATGATAATATAATATGTGGGGTCTAAAAGCGAAGGCAACAATATTAAAAAAATGAATGCAGTTAACGATGATTACTTATTTATAATGTACTGAATTCGAGATTTTATAGTAAACAAATCCTATAAATTTATAGGAAATATGATGAGAAATACATAAAATCTATAATTCAGTACATTTTAAATTAGTAATCCTCAGTGAAAGCAATCAAAACATTTATTGTTTTTTTTAGATATTGCTGCATTTGATGTTATATCCCAAATATATAGACTTGTAAAGTTTCACTCTATACACACCTACGGCCACCCATCCAGGTCAAGACACGTGCGCCGAAGAGGATGGAAGAGCGCTGACCCCAGACATTGAACCACACCTGTGACTGACAGGTCAGCGAAAACAACACGCTCCCAGCAGCGGACACACACACACGTATCCTGAAGTATTACACAGAGCCAAAAATGCACAGCCAACAGGCTCACACATACAAGGCGTTAGCTGGACTACATTAGAACGAACGACTATTATGCTGAATAAGAAAAGTTAGGTCATGCGCCAGCGGCTAGGCCAGACAAAGGATCGTCGGATAATAAACCGTGTCCTCGCGACTATCTATACACAGTGATACAGAGATCTGCGCGCACGACATCATGCTGCCGGTCTCGGCACCGAGAGAAAGATTAGTACTTACACCGCACTGACCTCCGACAACAATTCGCTGCACATCAGAAGCTACGCCGTGACGTCACCTCTACTCATACTTCAGGATTAACTGACCATGGACAACATTACAATAAAGCAGAGCTAAACAGCCGCTGATGACGATCTACACATGCAGGAATCATCTCCAAGAAAGCTTCTATCATCGATATCATCGTCATCATCAACATGGAGTCAATTATTAATCACATTGTACTCGTATATTAGGGACCTCGTGGATAATAAATAAAGCATTGAAATCACTCTCTCATTTATAACCACTGATGTTCACTTCATCCCTAATTGGTGACACCCAACGTGATAGGAACACACACCCTTTTGATCATACCTAAATTGGTGGTCCCCGACGTGGCATCACTACTAAAGATATTAAATGGTATAAATGAAAAAAATAATATAATGTGGGCGCAGTCTTTCCAAGGCGCTGTTTTGCGCAGTTTCGGTATTTATTGACCAATCAAGACCCAACGTGTCTTCAATCAATTCATTTATCTAAGCTTACGCTAAAGTTGCCAAGAAGATATATGTTGATGATGGTTTGAGGTAGTCAGATTTAGAAATCATATCTCTGGTATTTGTAATACGTATTAAAGGGACCTTCACTAGGGTATTTTTGTGAATAAAAACGGGGAAGTGTCTCCCTTTTCTCGGTTTCTCTCACTCAATCCAATAATGTTACTTTTGTTACTCTCCTATGTCAACTTATTTCAACTTCAACTTATTTCAACCTATCTCACCGTGAGGATCGATATTAGGACATTGATTAAAAATAATCAGTTAGGTCCACACAGTTGACTCAGATCTTTTTATTAACACAATATAAAAGGAACGCAAAATTCTTTCAAAAGGCAGTCCCAATTCAAGAAGCGGCTATTTTAAAAAATGTAGTGATCCATATTTTATTTTTTTATATTTAATACAACATTTTTTTGCTGGAGATGCCACTCAACAGGTCTTGGGGCTGTTGTGTCAGTATAATTTTGTAGCAGTGTAACAATTATTGCCTATTAGTTATATGGACTGAAATGAGAAAAGTAAATATATTTATACGTGTACATGCGTACATATATACACGAAAAAAATATCATACTAGTAGGGAATCCCTGAATGGTCTGTAATAATAAGGTCAACGACTGTAATCATAAGGTTAACATGTTTAGCGTAACCGACAGGAAAGGAAACAGGGAAGGTACGATTTGAATAAGGATCTGGCTTCCCCGATTATCCTCGAGCTATCAATATTTACATACTAGTAGGGAATTGAATTCCTGAATGGACTGTAATCATAAGGTTGATGGACTGTAATCATAAGGCTAATATGTCTAGCGTAACTGACAGGATAGGAAACAGGGAAGGTACGATTTGAATAAGGATCTGGCTTCCCCGATTATCCTCGAGCTGGACACCAATATGGTACTCTCATTAACCGGTGAAGGAATGGAGTTTTGTGCATGTCTTTGGCGGCTTCTTAATTGTTTTTGTTAATACGTACGGCATTAGAGAGAATTGAATGTAATCACCTGCTTTAGAAAGTTTCATAACCATAGATGATTCAGATTTGTACATGATGACGGCTTGTAGTCACATTTAAATCTGGAGTCTTTTTGTACTAACACGCTATTTTTGCAGCCATTACAGTCTCGAAATGGCCACCGCTCTGGCCGCTCACTGCTTTACCGACTCAACGGCTTGATTTTCTTTCGGGTTGAAAAGTCGCTATGAGGACATGCTCGCTACTCTTGGATACAAAATAATGCCAAATTGAACAAGATCAGAATAATCAGATGGAAATAAAAGATATCTTAGTCAAATTGCGCCAACACACACATATATACAATATATTATATACATATATATATACATATATATATATATATATATATATATATATATATATATATATATATATATATATATATATATATATGCAGAGAACATCATAGTCTAAGCTTAACTCGAGGTGCACAGTTTACACCCGCGCTGTGCAAGCGGGTATCCTGCAAAGCATCGGACCCTCCCATTATGCCACATATGCATTATGAAAAGGTTATTTTTCGGGAACTTCGCGGATTTGTAAATTCGTGTTCCGAAATACGATGCGATAATCTGCGATTGCTCATGCCATAATATGTTTGTGGGCAATCTTTGCATGGGATAGAATATACGCCCATGTGTTCGTTTGGCGACCTGTCTACTGGTTTAGATAATATAATAAACGAACTGGATATAAAAAACAAGAAAACTACCTCGACCCTAGCGATGCACACTATGATCGAAGGACATCGCATAGATTTCGAAAATGCACGGACAATTGCAAAACTATCGAATAACACACACCGTATACTCAGAGAGGCCCTAAAAATTCACAAACACGATTTATCCATGAACACAAGAGACGATGCCAAGAGATTACCTGCTACATATCATACAGAATGTAGAAAATAAAAATAAAAACATTAAACGAAAAGTACTTACCCCGCTTTCGCCGCCATTACCACCATCCCTACGGCGAAGTCAGAGAAATCGAATATTTATCTCTGAACTGTCAGAGAGACCAGCTTGAAAATGGTTATCCAAGTATAACCGAAATATAGCGCAAAAATAAGATATTTTTTACAAATCCGCGAAGTTCCCGAAAAATAACCTTTTCATAATGCATATACCTCTTCGCGAAAACTTCTATTTAAACATATATATATATATATATATATATATATATATATATATATATACAAAATATAATATATAAAAAAATAATATTTTCAACAAATTTTATTTAAACCCCATCACCAAAAGAGCTTATTTTGGCTGAAGGAAGCCAACAGAAGTAATGCACATTTGAATCCAATGAGTGCAGCTAAAGCAACCCGAAAATTATAATTTTTTGAGCAAATAATTATTTTCATTGTTCGAAAAATATTTTTGCTTCTGAAAGAAAGCTTGAACTTTGTGGTGACATTATTATTTAAATAAAACACAAATCACTTTGTTTTCACCACTTTATTAGATTAAACAATCTACATGTTTCGAGAACAATGTTCTCTTCATCAGGATTGTTTGTGTACTAAAAATTGAAAAAGTTAAACCATGTAAGTGTGTTACGGTGAAGAAGAGAATGAAGGGTGGGGGATGGGAGGGGGTCGGAGGTGTTAATTTTTCAATTTTCAGTACACAAACAATCCTGATGAAGAGAACATTATTCTTGAAAAATGTAGATTGTATAATCTAATAAAGTGGTGAAAACAAAGTGATTTGTGTTTTATTTTAATTATTTTCTTTTTAAATTTCGTATTCGATAGAAATCGGAAGATAGCTCGGAATACTTTCAGCGTTTCAATAATTACTGAAGATATTTTAATTTAAGAATGAAAAATTTTCAATATCGCTGTTTAATTCCAGTACAACGATGGCATCATTTATATAAAGGCTTTGAGCAATTAGCCAAAGGGTAGTGCTCTCCAGTTATAAGGTATACCTTTCAGAGGAATGCTTCTGTGGCTGTGTTTTCTGCGGTTAACTGAAGTATAATATTATGCAACATCGTTCATTGCTTACTGCACAGATTTCTAAAGGTAACATCGAACAATATTATTAACTGTTATAACATTTTTAAAGGAAACAATATTGTCACGTGTCGTGGCTGTAGGAGGAATTGATGAAAACGCTGGGATTTAATACAGGATTTATCGAATATTAATAAATTAATTAAACTAACGTACAAGATCACTTATCGCTATTAAATGTAACGCTTTTACTTAAATAAAACTGTTTCGTAAATATACACTTTTTATTCACTTTAACACTTTATTTACTTTTCACTAGAATATTCCATTAATTTCCGCACTTATTACTATTCGCTTCGGTTTATCTCCCTACGTAAGAACTTTCTAGAATCGCTGTCGATTCTCCGCTCGCTCGGCATCGCTGGCTTCTTGCCGCTACCGCTCGCTTGGCCGGACTGTCCCGCCGTCCGCGGCTACCTTCGCTTACTGACGCTGTTGACGCGTACGGAAAATAACTCCCCGGTTACTCCCGCGTGTCGCATTTATAATGGTCAATGTTGTTATCGAAATTTTGAGACGTTTCCAGTGTTTACTTGCAAGTACTCGTACTTACCTGATTTTCCTGGAAAGTTGCAGACGGCACTCGAAAGTTGGAGATGATTCCAGATCCTTCCGTAGTATTGTGCCAACTTCAAACAACTGTTACTTTGATAGAAGTGTGTGATTCTTTTTTAGCCTCGTTATAATATAATACAATTATAAAATATGTATAAAATTCCTGTTATTCCTTTATTCATACCGTAATTTTATAGTTTTTTATTAAAACAGTAGCAGGTTGGGTAAGGTCACTCAGAATAACAAATACTACCAATAAATTATATGATTACAGAACTTAAATATTCGTTGTAGTACACGGTTCTCTTTAAAATAGTCCCCTTTTAAAACAATGTACATGACTTAACGTTTTTTTACATTGCAGAGAGCAGTATTCAGTATTCAGCAATTTAATACTCTGAGGCTGATTGAGTACAATCCGTATATTTTTAAAATCCGCTCGTATCCCCTCAATGGCGATATGTTTTTCACAATTTCGTGTAGTAGAAAAAAAAAGTGTAGTGACATGGTTTAAGTCGGACGCATATGGAAAGTATTGATATAATTAGGTTAGATTTTTGACAAAATAGTCTTTTCTTCATTCTGAATTTGTTACATACAATTTTTGAGAACATAACGTTTCTCTCATAAACAATTGACGGCAGGCACGCCTCATTCACTCTCGTAACAGTTTAATTATCTCCGGATAAAATGCTTCTTTAACAGTCTATCATTTGAAGTCGCAGTGTTGCCGCGTAATGCGGATGAAAAGTAAGAATTTATTTGAGCTTTATTTTACGAACTTCATTGTCAGTCTTCATGAATGCGTTAATCCTATTTATAGTTGAGTAAACAATGAACACTATTATAGTTTGCATATATTAAAAGCATTTAAAAAGAGTTTCTTAGGTAGTACCTATAGTCAGATGAATTAGGAAAAATATGGTAAAGTATTGTGGTTTAAATATCGGACGTCGGACGTCGGACGTTTAAATATTAGATTAAACAAAAATAATGTATTTTTTCTAAAATAATTCGCAAATATGAAAGCTTTGACAAGTTGATTTTTAAAATGATTTATGAGACTTGGAAGACATTAAAACCAAACGCCAACGCATTGTCATCTCTTAATTTACTAGAGTAAATACGTAACAGAAATTTCGATCGATTTAGGATAAAATATATTTTTAGATGACACGCAAAATATTAAAAAAAAAATTATAATCAAGGACTTCCTAATAACACATAGTTGGGAAAAAAAATTCCAAAAAAAATTTCTAATTATTAGCGCTTATTTACTTAATCTGATCTCGCGCACTGAAAGTACTTTGTGCACGAAGTGGTTGTTTTTGTTCAAAGTCCTTTTTAAAACGTGTTCCTGTGCTGAGGCGGACTAGTTTTTTCCTATTTATTTTCTTTTTTAACTTCCTATGTCATTTTTAGTACTTTTAAATTTATTTAATTCACAATTCAAACTGTTAAATATAAATATCAGAAAATATACCAGTAATAAAATTTTTGAGCTATTTCTATGAATCCACTAGCTTTACGGATGCTAATTAGAATAGCCTTTATTATATACAACATGAATAAAAAAAACGATCAGAAATATAATATTATGTAAGGGAAATAAATACATTCCAGAAGAGACCAAAGTAGGAAGAGTCGAAAGATGTAATAGTAAAGGGATTAATGTGATAATAATTTTAAAAAGCTTGGCGATATTATGTTCTGTGTGGTAACGTTTGATTTGATTGCAGTGATTATGATGATGAACATACCATCACAATCATATAACTATAACCCAAAAGGAACAAATATGGTATGTTATGTTCCTTTTGGGATATAGTGGGTGATGTTACAAAGGTCCTTGTAATGTAACGATGTTGTGTAATATACTCCGTCCGCAGACGCCTATATTGTGTCACCTTATAATTAATTATAATACGATAATTCCATATTTAAGCAAATAATGAATATACGTTAGCTAGTTCTAATAAATTATAACATAACATCATATTAATTTATCCAGTTCAATTAATAATTATTGATGTAATATAAGTCTTTTAAACGTAGTTTAACATTTATAAAATTTGCATTGCTAGTGTAGGCATATGTGTTGAGGTAGGCACGGAAGTGTTTGGATGCTGAATGATGTTAAGAGCAGCATTTATTACTAAGATTCACTATTCACTTAATTCATTTTGTAGTTTTTTTAGAGATATAAAACTTAAAAAATTAAGTAGAAAACATGGTTAATAGACATGGTGTTGGCTTTATTGATTATAATATTAATGTTTAAAAATTGGGTGTTTTTTTAAGAGATTTGTTTTTCGAATTGGCCACACTTTTTCCAACGAAAGTCAATTTGATAACTGATTGGTGATTTGTGCTTAATTTAGTTTGCCATTTCTCCATGAACAGACTTACTCTACGACAACGATTATAAATTGTGCAAATTTATTTAGAAAATCGTGGTATCCTTATCATATTTAAAGACTAATTAAAGCATAAAATGATCATATCAATAAAGCCAATACCATGGACGTTTCCACGATTTGTGTACTTTATTTCATTTTCAATTTCCATATCTCTAAAAAACTCAAGTCTTTAATGAAAGTTTAATTAGTTAATGCAAACAATTATGATTAAGTTTCATTTCAGATCAAGTGAAATGAGGGGGTTAATTACACCTGCCCGACACTGTACTTTAAATAAACTTCACAGATTAGTTTGCTACGTGAGAAACAACCCTGATTTACAATGCCTTAAAATACGCTATTCTTTCATAAAACTTCCAACTTTATAAGTTGCTTATCAGTTTGCTTACTAACAAACGTATTCAAGTAATCGGTGTAAGATAGCTATCTGTAATAGGATGGAAACATAAGAGGGCATGAGAGGGCAGAGATTAGAATTGTGGGGGAGGGCGACAATTTTGTGTCGCCGGTCCGTCTGTCGACATGGCTATTGTGTCGACGGGAAGCATCTACGTGGTTGCCAGAAAACGCTAGTTGCTGACATAGCGAATTGTTTCATATGTTATGCCGCTTCAAGTCTTTCAAAAGCCTGAGAAAGAGATTTGAACTGGACTTGTTAGAACAATTTGCACTTGGGGTAATATTATATAGTGGAATGTGTAAACCAGGCATAGTTTTGATTGCTTTTCGGTTTATATTTTACTTCTACTTTGGACATTTATTTATTTGGTCACTTCACAGAAAAGTATAAATACATAGTTAGGAAAGAATACAAAAAGAAATTTAATGTCTCCCACAATGCTAAAAATGAGTTATGTGCGGGTTTATACAGCTCATTACAATATATTTATGTACCTACTGAAAACGTCCAAGCTCTAAATGATATAGTTTTTTATAAATTAATTATTTTTACTACCCGCATCACGGCCATTACCGTAAAATTAATTTTTAAACTCAAAAAAATGGTTTGACTATTTTCTGTGGCTTCAAATTTACAAAGCCTTGAAAACAAAAATATTGCTTAAAAATATTCATGTGGTAGGTATGTACGAATTATGCAATTTATTATTTCTACTGTTACTACACGATAATATTTTTATAGGACATCAAAGGGGGTCGATTGTTTTCTACGCTTCAGATAATACTTTTTACTTCATGCATTACCAAATTCATAGAACATAGAACGAACCCACATAGAAAAAATAAGTACTGTTTTTCGTACATTTCTTAGACATTTTGTAAAAGGAATCCAATCTATACAACGCTTCGTATTTCAGTAAACTAAAGATTTTTTTTATTTTTATTTTATTTTATTTTTTTTTATTTTATATTAAAACTACATTTAAATCATAATACATTTGTCTATTACAATCTACTTAGATACATTTAATTTTATTGCTTTGCCTCTCCAAAAATGAGACTTGCTCATGTGCTTGGTGAGGGGCTTACACTTTATTAGTATATTTTGGATTTGGCTTATTTGTTCCTTAGCTATATGTCTTGTTATTCATTGTCAATTGCTTTATGTCTTGTTAGCTATATGTCATTGCTATATGTCTTGTTAGCTATATGTCTTGTTATGCATTGTCAAATTGTATCGATCTAAAGTGTTGGTTTATTTTTTTCTTTAATTGTTGTAAGTCATCGATTTTCTTAATATCTGTAGGTAGGTTATTGAAGTTTTTTATCCCCAAGTACATGTAGTTTTGTTGACACAGTTTGGTATTATATTTTGGGATTTTAAAATTATTTTTGAATCTTAATGATGTGTTTTTTTTTAAATTTAGCAGTTATGTTTTCTTTAATTAGTTGTATAATTGACGTTTTTTTGTAAACATTTTCTAATTTTGGAACTTGGAATTTAGAGAAAAGTAATTGTGTAGAGAAGGTTTTTCTTTTTTTTAATATTACTTTTATAATTGATCTTTGGATTACTTTCACTGTGTTTATGATGTTATTATACGCCCCTCCCCATCCAATGATTCCATATTTTTTCTTTTAATTATTAAAAACTGCCACAGAACAGGTTTTTACCTAGTGTGGCAGTTATTAGTATCTTGTATTAATTAATGCAAAAGTAAATAAACAATAAATAAATAAATAAAATAAAAAATTTAAAAAAAAAGGAAAAAAAAATACTTAAATAAAAAAACATAGTCATCTCTACAATGAACCTTATCCAAAAAAGGATACAATAATGCATTAAATATCGACGTATTAAGTTTTTTTTTTTCAAATTTTTAAGGAGCCATTTTTTTTTGGTTGGATGCTTTCTGTGTAACTACGTCCAATTATAGGACGACACAGATAAGACAATGATAATAAAGACTAATTTAACAGAAATAGATAATACTAAATGGTAATAAGGAGTAAAAGTAAAGAATTATGATTAGTAATATTTATAGTGTATACCTATGTTACATTGAATCTGTATTTTTAGTGAGTCTTTATTTTTACTAGCATTTTAGTGAAAAAATATTCAAGGTCATTCTTGTCACATACAAGCAGATTTTCGCCAATAAAAATTAATACAAACTAAAATTAATACTACTAAAAATTTTTTTTAACTAATATCTAATCCAACTTATTGCCAAGATGCCTAGGTAGGCTGTTAGGGTCGGCTCTTCTCGTTCTCAGGCTAAATCTTCTTCGGTTTTGGGTTTCGCTTTCATCCAGGTCGTTTCTCTGTAATATTTTATTTCGTATACATTCAACATTTTAACATTGTATCTAGATATTATTAACCTAATCTAACGTAAGCTTTGAAAAATGCGTGCATTCGTGGAAAAAATATAGTTTCACCGATACTGCGCAGTGAATCTGTAAATTTATTGATTGACATGTCTTCACTGCCCGACCGGGTAAAATATATTTCTACTTGTGGAAATAAAGACTTACTTGAAATACGAATTCACTGTAACATACATAATACACAATGCCAGGAAAGATGACGAGTTTTCAATAACTGTCTTGCCATAAAATGATATTATTCATGTAGTAATGTAAGTGTTCCGAGCTAAATATAATTACTTTGTGTCCTCTCTTTAGACAAGGGGATGAAAATGACAGTTTGTTTGGAATTTATAGAGGTTATTTTATAGCAACAAACATGCACTAAAACTAAGGAGACAAGAAACATACATCCCAATGAATTAATAAAAAGGATGGATTAGTCTCATGTGAGTTGAAATCAACAAGTACTGAACCTGTAGAATGTACATGAAATATTTAATCCACATTTATTAGGGCTCTACGGATTAACAAATCGATAACGGAGGGTGTGGAAAGTAAACATTTTCCGCTAATTTAGTTTGCCCACCTTCAAGTAGGCGAGCTTCCTGACATCAGGAAGCACGGTGAATTTTAATTTGAATACGTAGACTATTTATTTTTCTACATAAAATATACAAATCGCTATGGTCACTTTATTAAAGATAATAAGTTTTCAGGGTGTTCTTGTGCGTTTATAATTCTCTCTGAATTTTCCATTTAATATACAATAAAAAAAAATTATCTGATTAGGGATAATAAAATTTCAATAAAGTGAAGCTTAAAATGTTATACATGAATAAAATATATACAACCTCCTAAAACAGATGTGGTGGCAAATCATAGATGAAATCGGTGAACGTTACATTGTGTAAAGTGATTACATAATCCAGCCACATGATAGGCCGTAAGTCCTATAGACGGTCACAAACATCCATACTTACTTCCACATATTAAAAACTTTGTTTCTGTGAGACATCTTTAATAAATCTTGATTGATGACATCCTGGGGACAATAATCCAGTATTGTGTTTTTGAAATATTTTAGCATTCTCAAAAATACTGAGACCTTTTATTGCGTTGGAAAAAATGTTTTTGCTCCGATATAACATTACTGAGATATTATTTTTACCATCGTATAAGAAGAGGCTGGGTAGGTATAAATTAATGAGAACAGAATGGAATAATATCGATGAAAGGAACAAACCCCAGGAGAAGCGATGAGAAATGGTAGGTTTTCCATTCATTGTTCGCTTGATTTATACCGCACCTTTATTATAAGAAAAATCATGTTCCCTGAAGTTGAGGCTTCAGTCTCGCTTATATCCGTGAACGATATCTATCTTGTCGAATATTGTAATATACCTAAGTAATATCAATCTTTTTTAGTATTCATAAAAAACCAACAAGATATTTTTTAAAATGATTTTTTTTTAAACAAGCTCACAAGCGTAAATTTTTGGTCATCATTTCGACTGATAAGATTATGTACATATTTTAATGTCAGATATCAATATGCGTAATGCAATACTTTTAAGTAAAATATATATAACACATAGATATACCTTTTTTGTGATTGCGCTAAATCTGCATCAAGTAATGCGTTTTTTTCCATTTTCAGCTTCAAAAATGAATCAAATCGTAAGTTGTCTTCACAAAAACGATGTGTACATATTGATTTAAAATAAATGTAGATATTTTTTTTAAATAGAGATGCGAACACGAAATACGAAATACGAAAAAAAAAACAATATTCTTATCAATATAAATATTTTCAAATTAAGATCAACGCTCAAACAAGCTACACAGCAAGATATGAGTAGCTTGTTGGTCTTGTGGATAGGACTCTCGCCTCGTGATCCAAAGTTCGCGGGTTCGAACCTCACTTCAAACAGCAAGTTAGTCCTATTGCCACGTATTTCGTGTTCGCTTATCTTTTTTCTGTTTATTTTTTATTTATTTATCTATCTGGATATATATATATATATATATATATCATATATATATATCTGGAAAAAATATTATTTTTTCTGACGGCAATTATATTTATGACGTTTGATTTCTTGCTTATAATATACGTTTTATTTTAAATGTGTAAAATGCGTATATGGTGACGAGTTATTTATATTATGATTGCTTCAAAAACGCAGTAAAAGCCAGTTAAAATAAACATATCGTAAGAAAAGCACCAGGCAAAGAGCAATAGTTAATCGCAGAAACTAATAGCCGCGCAGCGGCCGCGATGATAGCCGATTGTTAACTAATAGTTGAAATATTAGTACATTGAATCCCTGTATGAATTATATCAATACATAGTTCGATTTAAGTTAACAATGATAGTTTATAACAGATATAGATTTATCGGCTTCCGTAGCCCAGTGGCCATGACACTGGTTTTGCATACTTAGGGTTTCTGGTTTGATTTACGGCGAGGTCACAAAAAATTCTTATTGTATTAGTATTTAATTAAATCGTTATTGAATTAAAATAGTAATTTAATTTAATAACGATTTTAGTAATTGGGCCTCATGGCCTGAAAAAGAAAAAGAAAAAAAGATAAATAAAGAAAATAACCAAGAAAATAAAAAAAAGGTCCATTAACATACTTTTGAAATAGACCTATATATGAGACCAACCTTATACGTGACTTAGACCTCACCCTAACGACAGGCTCGCGTGTTAAGTCAAAGTATCCATGGACCGGGTGTTGTGTGAGAGCAGCGAACAAAGTTTGTTGAACTTGTGTGAAAATCAGTCCAAAGATGGATCGTCATCACACCAATAATGAGGATTAGCCTTGATGTTTGGCTCTGAAATGTTGATTTTTATATCGACTACTACACAAACTAACATACACTTGATATTTTATTTTCATTTCTTTAAAACAAACGAAGAATAAAATGATTATAAATGGATTAAGTTAATAAAGGTTTTTGCGTAAATATTAGGTCCTTACATATGAAATTGGCGTTTTGCCGTACTGGCAAATTTGATCTCAAATATCTTCTCTTTGGTTAGGAATTCCAAATCCAAATTTATACAGCTATTTACTCATGTATTTGTGTTTTGAAAATTATAATTCATTTGTTTTTTCCTCAATTGTTTTTTTCTTTGCGTCACTCAGGTTACAAAATGAAAAACTTGAAATATCGCGTTATATACGAGTACGAGTTCCACCGTGGCACCAGTGCTGCAGAAACGGCTCAAAGAATTAACGATGTGTATGGCGACGGTGCCGCAAAAGAAAACACAGTGCGTTTTTGGTTCCAACGTTTTCGTTCTGGAAATTTCGACCTGCAGAACAAGCCCCGTGGACGGCCGGAGACCAAAGTTGATAATGAAGAATTGAAGGCTATTGTGGAAGCGGATCCATCGCAAACCACATCCGAGTTAGCTGCAGGCGCGGTGTTAGTGATAAAACTGTTTTAATCCACTTGAAGCAAATTGGTAAGAAAAAGCTAGAAAGGTGGGTACCTCACGAATTGAGTGAAGCAAATCAACAAACGCGCGTTGACTGCTGCGTTGTATTACTCAACCGGCACAATAATGAAGGGATTTTAAATCGAATCATTACCTGTGATGAAAAGTGGATCCTGTACGATAATCGGAAGCGCTCATCGCAATGGCTGAACCCTGCCGAACCAGCCAAACCATGCCCCAAGCGGAAATTGACTCCAAAAAAGTTACTTGTGAGCGTTTGGTGGACTAGTGCTGGTGTCGTTCACTACAGCTTTCTTAAATCTGGCCAGACGATTACGGCAGATGTCTATTGTCAGCAACTGCAAACCATGATGGAAAAGCTAGCTGCTAAATAACCGAGGTTGGTTAATCGCTCTAGGCCACTGCTGCTTCATGATAACGCTAGACCACACACTGCACAACAGACGGCTACCAAATTAGAGGAGCTTCAATTGGAATGTCTAAGACATCCACCGTACTCTCCGGACCTTGCCCCAACAGATTACCATTTTTTTCGAAATTTGGATAACTTCTTGCAAAGGAAAAAATTCAACTCCGATGGGGCAGTCCAAACCGCCTTCAAAAATTTTATTGATTCCCGTCCGAATGGTTTTTTTAGTAAAGGGATCGATGAACTACCTATGAGATGGCAAAAGTGCATAGATAGCAATGGTACATACTTTGATTAAATAAATATATTATAATAAAAAAAAAGCGGCTTTATGTTCCTCTCATACTAAACGCCAATTTCATATGTAAGGACCTAATAATAATAGACATAATAATTGATCATGCCAAGAAAATGAAAAGGCCACCTTGCCATTGCTAGGATATTTGACAATCGTTGTTATGAGCACTTACCCAAAAATGTTCGAGGGGAAGCAAAGGGCCGACATACTACTTTAAAACTCGCCAGGCTTTTTAAATTATCAAACTGTGGAAACATTAGCTACATCTAGAAAAAAACAAGCTAGAAAAAAGCAGCTTATAACAAGGGACAGAGAAAAATCTAAAAAACTTAAAACCTTCATCCAGTTCTGCATAGAAAATGGTTTTAATGAAAAATATTATTAAAACGTATTCGTATTTGGTGTTTCACAAATTAATTTTTTTTTTAAATTTAATGATGATTCAAGTTCTGAAAATCTACACAACAGTGTGATCGAAATAATTAAAAATGAAAATACTATTTAGGTCAGCAAACACCACTTTATTAAACTTTTAGTAAATTGCTATTGATTTATCACTAAGTAGATCATAGTAAATAAACATCTTTAAGCTTATTTATTATTTTCACAGCATTGACAAAAAAAGTGCTAATAGTTACATAGTTAAATAGTTTTTATCGTAATTTTCATTTTCATTATTAAAATACTGGCACGGAATGGCAACAGAAGGAGTAGCGCATTACCCGAATCCCTTGTCGCAACACTATCGTAGGATCTACAACGGTTTACAATTATCTACAACCTTCAGGAACCGTCTACAAACACCTAGAACAGCCTAGAAGCTACGGCGACGGGAGTCTTCTCCTGAATACAAGAATAATCTAGGAGGCTCGATAATCCAGTATTGGGTATAAATAGCACGGATCTAGGCCGTTGTGAGAGTCTTGTTTTGACAGCTCGCTCGGTGCAAAGTGAGTCGCGGGCGACGGCCAGGTGTGCCCAGTCACAAATTTATGAGCGATAAATATCGAGCGAAATAATCAAGTAACAATATAAAATAGTCATTTTTTAAAACCAAATTATTGTAAACATTAAAAAAATTTTGAGCATTTTAAATAATTTTTTTCATTTCCGTCAATAATGTTCAATGTTTTTCGGTACGTATAAATCACAGTCAGGCTCAAATTAAATATACAGCCATGTACTTTTAAATAAATCTATATATCTTGGTAGTAAACTAAATGTCTCTCTACCCTTCCCGACGGTTCTCTACAAAGTCTTATACCTACCTATTCTTTTTTCCTAAAATTTTGCATTTTTTTTTCAGGGTCCCATGCAAAACATATGTACCCTCTCTTCTAATTCAGGCCACCCTACCTTCCTCCTCACTGACTGATATCAATGTATCTATTGAACACCGTTAAAATTTTGTTTAAAAATTAAATCATCTCACACGGTTTCCGCGGGCATCTTACCCATAATGCCTAGACTATCTTTATTAGATAATTAAGGTACGCACAAAACAAAGGAACTCTGCTCCCTCTTCATTTCTATTTCAAATTATAACTTAATCTGAATGCCGGGCAACGCCGGATCGCTCTTAAAACAAAATATACAGGGTGTATGATAGCTAGTAGAATAGGCGGATTCATGAGTCCAAAATATTGAAGCAAACATCACATAATACCAATTGTTATGGAGATACGCAATATCAAAAGTTGCACTTTTTCCCAATATTTACGAATTATTTTTCGCAAAACTAACTAACTAATACAGACTTTGAAAAATTCATTCGCTTATATTCAAGTCACATGAAATGATATCATCTGAAAATATTTCAAAAATTTAAAATAGATTTTTTCACAGGGTTTTTGTTAATTTATTTGAGTTAAATTGAAGCAACTGAATTTTTCACGTTCGATAGAAGTTAAATATTGAAAAAAATTGCAAACTTTGATTTTGCATATCTCCATAACTATTGATATTAGTTTGCTTGAACATTTTCCACTAATTATCAATGCAGTAATCCACCTGTTAAATATTTGCTAATTGCTATGATACATCCAGTATTTATTTATATATTGAGTACCTATTAAAAATATTGTATTATATTTTGTTTAGCAAAAAAAAATCGTAACTAGCTGTACCCCATCAAATATGACGTTACTTATGCATAAAATAAGAAAATAAAGAGAAGCTTGTTGGTCTTGTAGTTAAGACTCTCGCCTCGTGATCCAAAGGCCGCGGATTCGAATCTCACTCCAGACCAGCAAGTTAGTCCTATTTTCAAAACACGAGCGTTTAGCTTAGTTTGATGTGACACGTATTCCGTGTTTGCATCTCTATTTAAAAAAAAGAAAAATAATTAAAGAAGAAAAAAAGTTTTTATAAAAGAAATTACGGACAGACAGACAGACAGAAAATGAAATTATTATTATTGGATTAACATTGCGTGATACAAACTATGCACTTACTAAGGTTTTTGTACCTACTGCACTATTCGGCCGAGTCTACATCCGTTTTTTGTCTGTGTATTTTTTGCAATTGTATATGAACAATCTTTCTTATGTGATAATTATTTAAAACCGTTTTTAGGACATTCTATATAAACCACAATTTACCGAAAGAATGCCGCGCCGTGTGAACCAAGCCTAACAGAGGTATGTATCCGTGAAATAATTTATGGGAATTCACAATCCATTTAACACGACATTTGTATAACGATAGCGTGACTTATATAAGGGAGGGTTCACACTAGCGCGCCCCACCGCCACGGCGCTCCGATGAGCCGATATCTTCAGGGCCTGCGCGGATCAATTACATGATGGAAAAAACATTTTGCTAATTAATTTTCTAGGGCTTACAGAGTTTGAGTGAATAATGTAAAAACATAAAAAAAAAGAAAACCAGAAAATATCTTTATATCTTCTGGCTTGTGTCTTCTAGGGTATTATGCCGTGATATTACGACCTTTCTGGCCGAGGTTTAGGATCCCATTGCAGGGTCCATCGTCAGGGCTGATGTGTTATGATGGATCCTGCAATGGGATCCGAAACGTCGGCCAGAAAGGTCGTCATAACACGTCATAATATCCCAGAAGACACATACCAGAAGATTCTGAGTGGCCGAGAAAACCTAAGAAGATTCTTATCTTTATATCATCCAATAACTCATTAACTTTTAGTAAGAACTTTTTGAAATGAACTTCTATAATGTAAGTATACGTTACTATAAACGAAAATAACATTATTTCAGTAATAAACTAATTGTTTACACTTTCATCTTCCTATTTTTAATTTCGCCCAAAAACGCTCACAGGCGTCATGGCGTCTACGTGACGTCAAGCCCAAGGACCTGTTGTTTGATCAGAAGTTAGAGTAAGAGTTAAGCAAAAAGCATAGATTTTTACGAAAACGGGTGTTTTGATTGGTGGAGAATGCAAAAATCTATGCTTATTCCTTAACTATTATTCTTACTTCTGATCAAACAACAGGCCCTAAGTAAACATTGCGTTGTATCTATGACAATAGTTCAAGAGACACGGTGACGGTTCTTAGGAGTGACGCCAACGGTGTTTCAGTTAAAATGGCCGAATGCAGAATTTTATACTTTTATTTTATTGAAAATCTTATTAATCTTAATATGTATATTAAAACTGCATAATTTTTTAGAATCATCATCATCCCTATTACAGTTGATTTTTATCTGGTCGAGCCTGTAGTGCGCACTGCTAGTGATATTTGACATGTGCCATAAAAATCGTTTTTATTCAATGTTTCGACATTTAAGCGCTGGTAACGGCTTAACCTATCCACACAGAAAAGTACACTAGATACATCACCATCCACCTTTTAATCTGTCCTTTTTCTCTACATCCCAAACATAAACTTGATATATGTGAGATGTAAAAAAAAACAATTTATGGTCAACAAAGCCGAAAGGCAAAATTTATTCAGAGTTGCGGCAAAATTCATTTCTTCCAACAAAAAAGTATTGTTCGTGGTTGAGTAAACTTTTCCTGTTGACAGTAATATTCTATATAATCAGTTGATCGTCAGGAAAATCTGTGGCATCCTACATAAATAATAACGTACATTCCGGAATTACAGTATCAAAACAGTGAATTAAAACGATTTTGATGTTAATGTCAAAAATCACGAGCAGTGCTCACTCACGCTCACTGACTTAAGTGCGATTTTCAGTAAACTATAATCCAAGTTGATCAGCCCTGAGTAGTGATCATTATAATGAATTTATTGCTGGAAAAGTCTACACATTACAACAGTTCTTCTTCGAATTGTTTTGCAGAATGTTATTGACAGAGCGAGAATTTGTTGGAATATTAAAAATGACTAGTGCATTAAAGACTGACATGTGTATGTTACGTATGATTGTATTATTCATTAAAAATTTCATTTTTCAAATATAAAAAAATATAAATTTAAAGAAAATATGCCGCTTATTGACGTTTGTGCCACCCTTTATAGATGTACGCAAATACCTATATATAATCTACATTGATTTTTCCACGTTTGACTAGCAATTTTCAATTAATTAAATGTTTTCACGTCACAAAAACATACCTACAACAATTATTTAAAATAATGACTATTTATTATCACTCATTAAACAACGTTTTTTGCAATAATACGATCGCTTCGTAGTATTTGCGCGAAATTCGATTCGTTTTTATTTCCATTCCAACAAATTAACTGTGGTCGACCCTTCTTGAAGATAAAATTAAAATTGCTGTTTAACCACATACTTTTCTCAGTGCCCTCCTCTATTGTGGTGGTAAATTAAAAACTTGAAATTTATTTTTTATATCGCAAAGTTTTGTAATTGGAAACGAAGAATTACCATAGAAATTAATTTCAAATTAAAACTTTTAATATGTATACCTGTAACACAAAGGCTTTTGGTTAATGATTTTCAGAAAGGGATAAGTTTAATCAAAGTTCAAAGCGTCGGATTATACCTAATCGAAAAATAATCTCATTTATTTAATTTTATTAAAAAGGGTTAGCACTAAAATGTGAACTCGAGTGTTCAAAGAAACCAAAAATTTAATCGAATTGATTTTAATTTTTATAATTAACATTGTTTTATCTACTAATTTATTACAAAATCAAAATATGTCGGGGACAATGGTCCATCATAAGGATACAATGTATGTATAATAAAACATTTTTGTAGTTGTTGGATGTTTTACGATTTGTACGCATTTAATATCTGCTGCTAAATATTCCAATAAACACACACATTACTTAAGTTCTTTCGACCTATTTTAAAACTATTATTTAAACATTCAAAGATGACTGGAGATTTCTGCGTGTAGTTTTTTGGGACATTCTGCCATGTAAATCTGACCTTTCTGATCAGAGAGGCCACGTATACGCGGCAGAGTAATCCGGAAAAAAACACGCAGAAAATTCTGAAATTCTGAATGTGAATACCTGAGAATATTTTTGACTGGAGACTAATATTTACGAGTATGTTACGCAAATTTAGAATATTTCTTTAACAAACCATCGACTGTCATATTATAATATTTGTATCGTAGTTAAGATTGGTTTGTAGCCACCTATAGATTAATAAACAAAGCTCACCAAAGAAAGCTACACGAACACACAGATGCTTTAGTTGAAAACACTCGACACCCGGTCTTGTATTCGTCAGCAGCTTTCGGTAGTCATTCCTTTTTACCACTTACAAAATACTTGATTTAATTCTGAGTATTTCCTAAAATTTTATTTATCATTTTTGCCAATACTGTTTATAAAAATCACATTCAATATCAAAAAATAAATCACTTTTGACAATAAAGCCTCAGCAATATAAACCGACTTACGTAGAACAACAATCTTAAGATATCACCATCATCACATTATACACATTAAACTTCTGTCATAGATTCTGCATACATCATAAGTCACTCAAGAAAATAAGTGAGAAACTTTCATCTACAGCTTAATGAAATCGACGGTCCTTATCTATACTGTCGAATCTGCGAAAAATATTTGTTCTTTTTACTATTTTTACTAAATCACTTTACTAAATCATCTAATTTACTCAATTTTACTATTTTACGGACAATATTCGAAAAATTATTTTTGTTTCAAACAATGCATATATTAAAGGAAAAATAAACTTTTATTAACATCAGCCGAAAGTATATAGTAAATAGGATGGTTTAAGATACTAAAACGAAAACAGAATTTTCGCAGATTCAACAGTATACGTAATGAAAATTGACATATCTACTACCCGCATTATGGATTCTTTTCTCTACTATAGTTACATCAAATTACAAAATTTATTAAATACTAGCTATACGTCCGTGAAAAATAAGGGAAAATAATAATAAAATAACGACCTTGCGTGAACGCGCAACATGAGCCCTGCGATAATTGCGTGTCATTCTCTAATTATCTAAAGTTGTCATTCCAGCAAGTTACGGACGTTACGGACAGACGGACAATGAAATTTCAATATTTTTTTAAAAAAAAATTTACAGCATCAAGATAATCGCGGCTTGGGTCAATATTGTTTTCTACTATGTTTTCATTATTATGGAACCCTTTTTTTCTATTTAGCATTGGGGTTATATTGTATTATATACGCCGCTTAATACAGAAGTTAACTCGTTTTGATTGATGTATTTATAGAAAAAATAACATGTACAATTTAAATTTAAAAAACGCCTACAAAATGTGAAATCTTGGTGGTAAGCAAAGGTGACGTGGTGTAACTTTTTTGCATCATTGAATTTGTTCACTTTTTAAAAGATTATAGTCACTGAACATCCGTGTTAACCTTTAGGTAACCTTTCATACATTATCGACCCCCGTAATTTTCACAAGAGATGTCGGAGACTAGAGGGTTTCCCCTCATCATTGCTTACTTGACCATAGACCCAAGGATTTTTGTGTTTGGGTCCAAAATTTAAATAATTATTTAAATTTGGCGATTTGTAAAAAAATTGCTGGGGCTTTGATTTTATT
The DNA here is from genome assembly GCA_016648135.1 of Agrypnia vestita. Lineage (NCBI taxonomy): Eukaryota > Metazoa > Arthropoda > Insecta > Trichoptera > Phryganeidae > Agrypnia > Agrypnia vestita. Next base: position 122,086 of record JADDOH010000778.1, on the reverse strand, counting down.
TTATAATAATAAACATTTGGTTTTAATAATAATTATTATTTATTTTAGGTAATGTTTCACAGATACGAAGGTATATTTATATGGGAACGTATATATATAAGTTATCATTGGGCGTTCACAGTACTTAATACCTGTGTTAAGGCTGGCTTTTAAGAACTTAATCACATTCAACAATATAATGTTTTATGTATATGTATATTACAGGGAATCTATTTTTCTAGTTAGTCTATATTTTCACTGGCATTTTAGTGAAATTATATTCAAGTTCATTCTTACCATATCCAAGCAGATTTTCACCAATTGAAATTAAAACAAACTATTGAAAAATATTTTAACTTATATCTTACTAGTAAAATTTAATTGGTTTCCGAATTGTCATTAAAATTAAATTTGTCAGATCATGACAGATGTCTATTTCCGGATTAAGATTGACCTCTTAGAATAACAATTTAAGATTTAAGTTATTGCATGAAAAAGGTTCTTACTGCATTTTTCATTTCTTCTGTGCATATGAATATTCTACATATACCGGGTATTATTAATCTATCCTAACCTAAGTTTTGAGAAACGCATTAGTGGAAAAATTATGTTTCACCGATACTGCGCAGTGAATCATTTGAATTCAATTCATTTCTTCTGTGCATATGAACATTCTACATATACCGAATAGTATTAATATATCCTAACCTTAGTTTCGAGAAATGCATTAGTGGAAAAATATAGTTTCACCGATACTGCGCAGTGAATCTGTAAATTCATTGATCGACACGTTTTCACTGCCCGACCGGATAAAATATATTTTCATTAGTTAAAATATAGACTCACTAGAAAAAGGAGTTCACTGTAACATATAGGTACATATATGTTTTTTATGTACCTCATTTTACATTATTTGATATAACTACGCTATTGACATCTACGGTTAAAAATTTGTCATTAAAATTAAATGCTTAGATGTCGCAGCTGGTTAATAAGAATAAAATTATTAAATTTTATTTACCAGCAGCAACATCACACTTTCTCATATAAATAACTTCGTCTCTGTGAGACATCTATAATTTTACCTATTTAAATAGTATCCTTCTGTGGACAAAATTCATGAATTTTTTTCTTATAGAACATATTAAAAAAAAATTGCTTTTTATTTTGGATCACTGTAATGCTTCCTTTATATAGACAGAAAGGAAGTATTACTATTCCGTCGTAACAAAATAAATATAAATTGGTATATTCTATCATGGGTGGAAATGGCGAATGTTACAATTGTGTAAAGTGATCACTTAAGCCAACCATAAAAAGACAGGTCATAAGTCCTGTTACACCCAAATGACTTCTATACCTACTTTCCCATAATTAATACAGTTTCGTCTCTGTGAGATATCTATAATATACACTAATTAAGTAAATATTACATATTCCGTCGTACCCATGAAAATACACGAAATCGCACACGCCGAGCAAAGCGGCCGGAGCCAAGGCGCGAAGGTTATACACACAGGCTTACGAGTCACACACACAATGATAGTATCCCTGTCAACCGCCCTTGCGGGGCCTCGGAGCAGGAGACGGAGAGCGTGCCGCCGCAGGCCGCGCTGCTTTACTCTTGGAGCGACTGTACCGGTGCGCGTGACCCCCCCCCCCCCGCACCCTCTTCCGCTAGCCTTCCGTCCTAATATAGGATAGCCGCGCGCCCGCCCGGCCAGTCATCACCAGTCATCATCCGGGAACCGAGCTCTGAGGTGCGTCAGCTACGCCGCCCGCCCTAAGCAAATTACACCCGCCATTTGCATAAAAGTTACGGTGTCGGAATTGTTTGTTGTTAATTTTCAAATGTGAACCAATAACATACCTCTCGCCGTGTTACGAGGCTAAACAGTGTGTTCAAATGATTTAAACGCAAATAATATACTTCCCGCCGTGTTGTAAAGTTAAACAGTGTGTTCAACTAATTTAAACGCATATAGTAACGAGTTCGTCGTGTAAGACAATGTCGGTCTCGCAATAAATACATAATAATAATCGTTCTCTATGTTTTATAAACGACTAAGGGTGAAGTAGACCAAAGTTAAAAAGTTCATCGCAAGCGCCTCGAGCGCCTTTTTCTAAAAATATAATACATTGCTATTGGCGTCATGAACATTCTCCGCCAAAAAGGGGTATAATAAAAGTAATCGTTTTCGTGCACTATTAAACAACGCCTGTTCTTCTAACTTTTAATAAAAATACCGTGCTCTTGGACTTCATAAGACTCAGCCGTCATTGGCGTCTTCTTCATCAAAAATCGTCATCAACTTCGGCCCCCCGCTCGGGTATTCCGACCGATCAGCTGGCGGAAGACCAACCGTCCGCCGCCTCCTACAGCTGGTCAGGGCTGCCAACCTTACTAAAGGTGGTCGATCCACTCCATACTCCGAAGAAAAATTACAGGTTTCGAGTGTTTGTTTATATCTATACATAATTTACAGGAGCCAATTATGGCTAATCTCTAACATTCGCAAACTATTTACAAAAAGTTATCAAAAGGATAACCAAGTGACATTAATCGAACTCAAGTGATGTAACTTTAAAAATAGGTAACATAAAGTCTGTTCCAATCCCTGTTCATATTTATCCATACATCCCATGAGACTCTACTGGGCCGACCTCTCGAAGCTTAACTATATGTAAATTAATATTCTGTAGTGGACCCGACTGAGATTAAATTTCGTTATAGTGATCAGGTTAAAAACATCTTAAAGAACAAAAAACCTTAGAAGAGGTTCAAGAGTTTGTTTGTATTTATACTTAATCTCCTTATGAGAGCTCCCACTCAACCTCCATTTGGTAATAAACAAATATTTTTATTTATATATAAAATTATAAAGGAGCATCAATTTTGACTTTAGTAGCCACCAGGGTCATACTTGAAAATTCGGCGCTGTGTTTTTCTTAAACCTTTTACTATTGTATTTCATTGTCCCGTATGAAACCACGTTTATAAATTGTATAACATACTGTAGAATTTGTGCCTTATGAACTATTCTCGGTGTACTGAATTGACTGGATACCATCTCATTGTAATAAACCTCATGTAAAACCATACAGGCCCTGTTATTATTTTACTTTCTCCATACTAGTCCCCAACCAATCTGAAAGAAAATAAAGGGAATGGACCACAACCACTGAAGCTTAGAATCCTGGTAAGATAACCCTGAGCGTTGGTTGGTCAGTTAGATCGTGTAGAAGAAATTCTGCATATGAGAGAACAAGTACGTTCTCGGCAACCGCGTTCAGGGGTTTATTGGTAAATTCGACATTTCATCACGTTGTTATTGCGTTTATAATAAAATTATTAGATCAATATATAGCATCGTAAAATGTGTATGTTTTTTAATTCTGCTGTTGGATCATGAAAATAAAATAAATCTAGAGTTTGTTGGAAAATTTACCTCTAGTGGTCCCTTTTAAACTCCACAATTTACAAAACAATTAACAATTGTTACACACGATGTGTAACATTTGATATCGCACAATTAAAAATATCAATTGAGCAGCGACAGAAATTAATATCAAAATTGAAAAAATATACCACCTATATATTTATTAATTAGTAAATACAAGTAAAGAAAATCTATGTGCATTTATTTATTACTGAATTTTGCCGCACTAGGTAGGTACCGTATATCTATATACGCATTTTTATTTAGAAATGTGTTTGGTCAAATATCTATATGTTTTTATTTATTTTCATAGATGGCGGTAGGGTGCCGCCATACATATTCTATGAAAACTTTGGATAAATATTTTAAAATAATCACATAAATTACATAAAATTTGCGAAAGTAAATCATTAAGTATAGTTATTGTTTACATTAATGTAAAAAAAATTATTTATTTGATAGTTTCGAATATATAAGCCAAAATATATCAAAGTTACAACATCCGCACGCTTGACACCAGTCGCGAAGCATATATAAAAAATCAGAAGCGTTGGCTATTGGAAGTGTGCGCCTTCGCTGTGATGGCACTTGCCGGACATTGATTTGTTTATAAACGATGATTTTTTTCCATTGCGCGCGCTCATTGCTTAAATAAAATTGCGCGCGTCTTATTTCCTGTTAAGCATTTCCGTCCATTTTCACAAAATCACTGCCACAGATTGCAGGAAAGTAAGAGGAAAGATGTTACACATCAAAAATTGATCCAGAAAAAACTCATGAAAACAAAATCGATGAAATGCGTGTAAAACAATTTAAAAAGTCGATAATAAATCAATAATTTTCGCATAATTTATATGAAAATATTGCATCAAAGGTAAACAAATGATAATTTAAGACGCAATTTCGCCATAGATATTATTTATAACATATTATACTGTAAATTTCCCCAGAATGATTTTTTTTAGATAGAGATGCGAACACGGAATATGTGTCACATCAATATTCTTACTATTTTCAAACTAAGCTAAACGCTTGTGCCATGAAAATAGGACAAACTTAATGTCCGGAGTGAGGTTCGAATTACGGGGCGAGAGTTCTAACCATAAGACCAACAAGCTACTTTTACTAACTAACATATTTTTACTTCTTACTAATTTACTTATGTATATTATGTTACTATTGGAAAAAATAATATTTCCTTATTACAACTATTCAGAAGTATCATAAAAACCTTATCTTACCTAAATTACTTGTAAATGCGACCCGGGATAATTGGAAATACCGTATTTTGAAAATCATTACTTCAAAATAACAAATTTCCACCGTTTTTTTAAGACTATGATGAATACAATTTTTTTTTATTATAAGCTCATATCTTGACTTACTATATTAGAACTATCAATGAATAATAAAAAAGTCTTATTCATAAAAAAAAGATTTATTTAACATTTAATGATTAGCGATGGATATAAATAATTTAAGCATAAACCTTAAATTTAATGTCGTACGTTATTTGAAATAATAATTAATTTTGAAACATAATCTATGTACGTAGGTACATGTATGTTCCATTGAATTTAGAATTATCTTGTGAAATATTCCAAAAGAGAATGCGTACGCGTATATCTTTACCCGTCATCCGTTGATTTATGTACAAATATTTTCAAGGGAAGCGAGATTCCGTGGAAGATGATATTACCTACTTATTGTTTTATTCATTAAATTTTTAAATTATGTTATTGTGTTTCTTTTCTTACACTTTAGTGTGTATGGTGACTAATTATATTATTAAAGGGGTTTTTATTAAAGTATGTATGTTAGGGTTCGTTTAGAAAATTTTGTTTTATTTTAAACATTTTTACTAATTTGGATGCTGTGTAAACGGATTCGATGGTTTTTGAATAGATATTCAATATTGCCGTATGACAGCAATAGTGGAACAAATACTGTGGACAAGACACGCACTTCTTTTAGTGCTATATCGTAAATGATGAATTTACAAAAGAATTTACAATATACAAAAGAAAGCCTAACACAATATGCAGGAAAATATTTCAGTATCAAATTATCAGTAAAAATACAAGGACGATAAGTAAGAGTGGTGTTCTAAGAAGATGGGCAGACTATGTTCGAAATGTAATCTCGTTCCTTTTGTCTTTTTCAGTCAATTTGAAGCCCACATTAAGCCGTAACTTCCTAAATTTTTAACCTCTACATTCTCAGTAAGTGTCGTCCGATTCGAATTCTAATAGTTTTACTGCGTTTTTTTATACGTCATCCTCTCAGACAAGTTTTACCATTTTTCCCTATCATAAAGGTTTTGGGATGTGACTGTATTCTCTAAAAATGACCCAAGTTTGCAAAGAGTGAAAGAAGTCGTGAAGAAAAAAGAGGGACTACAAAATAAGACGCTTGTTTTTAAATAATACTTGTAGATTATTTAAGCGATTAAGGCAGCTTTATGCAACCGATTTGAAAATAAAGTGAAGATTTTAAACTTCTAAAACGCAACCCATATATTAAATTTTCAAAATATTTTAGTGCGTGAATCTAAATAATGAATTGGAAATATTATATTAGTTTTTTTTACATTAATATAAGAGACAGAATAATATTATCCAACTTGTCTTACAGCACGAAGGTAAATAGAAAATATAAAATTAGTGGATTCACGGAAATAAAAAAGTAACATTCTCAAAAATAATTTTAATATTAAATGTTCAAGAAAACGTAAAGCGCAACAAGATTGACCGATTTTGCTTTTCATCTCTACCGATGCGTCGGCGTCGTGGTGGATCACTGATTGAAGATTTTAGAAAATGTGACAATATTACTTAAAATGACGTACGTTATGCGAGTCTTAACGAAATTATGAAATGTTTTCGTGCGTATTCGTGTATATGTACGCATTTACAAGAGTAAAGGCGTTTATTTATTTAAATGACAGTCCATACAATAAGCAACAGTTGTTACACTACTTCAAAATTGGACATCTTTTGATAAGTCCAATCCAAAAAACAGAATATACCTTCTAAAAATTTGGAAAAAACCTAATACCTTGATATTTAATTCATTGTTGCATATTTTTTTGCGCATCACTCATTGTAGATATATTTTTTATGGATCTTTAACGTATGTAATAATAAGAAAATACTTTTATTTGCGAAGAAATGACGCGTTAATAGGTTGGATTTTTTAAATTAAATGTCTAAATGTACGAAACCTAGTAACTTATTTTATTCTATGTTCTGCGAATTTGATAAAAAATGAAGTAAGCAGTATTATCTGAGGCGTAGAAAACCTTCAAATCACATGTATGTTATCTAAAAAATTATTTTCGTAGTAACAGTAAAATTAAGAATTTGCATAGTTATATATTTTTTAGATATTTTTTTTACTGCCAAATATTTTTGTTTTACAAGAATTTACACATTTTAAAACGCAAAAAATTAAACTTCTTGGTTGTTTTTTTGAGTTGATTTAACAGTGGTGGTTGTGATGTATGTAGAAATTAAATTCTTTTATAAAGTAGACATATTATTTATTAAATTTTTAACACCCTTTTATACCTACTACAAAGAATTTAAAGCATATTGGTTTTCAAACGTTTTCTAGTGTATATGTTAAATAATTCGGAATAATTTCAAATACATTTAAAATAATATTGCTTTATAATCCATTTAAAAAATATATATAAAGGAATCATTACCAGCTGCGAAATCTATGTATTATATTTCATGAAAATTAGAACATAATGGAACGTACATGTTCTTACCATGGAATTGATGAACATCGCATTGTGTAAAGTGATCACTTAAGCCAGTTAATACATATTGTAAGCCCTGGGTTATTATCTATCGTATTAAATACTTCCATACACGTTTCTAATATAAATAGCATCTTCTCTGTAAGACGTCTATTATTTATCTTAATTAATTTAGAGCATAATTGATTACAAAAGAAAACTGACAATAAATTTAATATAAAATAAATAAATTAAGTTAAATTTAGAACGGCTTAAATACCTTATCAATTGTACCATTGTCTCAATACAACACCTTAAATTACAATGGAATATTATTTTACGACTATTATTATTGCTGCCGACACGATAGTCGTTCGTATTAATAGAACTCAATTAGAACAGGTCAATAATTATGTCTACCTAGGACAATAAATTTCCATGGCAGAAGGCAAAACCAAAGAAATTGTTCGCAGGATAAAGTTGGGCGGAAGTACATACAGGTTTTCTGAAGTACAGTCTGAATTTTATATGATTTTAAATGTACATCCAATTTGCCATATGATATAATTAAACTTACGTAATTATTGTTCAAACAAACGAAAAGCGTTCAAACAATTAATATTTCCGGTTCCCAAGTCTTCTTCTGCTTTTGCTCTATGTCCTAATATAAGCAGAAGAAGAATAAGTTTTTCTTACTCGGCTCCTGCTCCTGGGATAAGGATGACCAGCCGTCTCTCCATCGTTTTGGTGGTCTTCCTGGAGATCTTCTGCCTGCAAGTATCACGTTCTTCCCTATTCTTATCATTCTTGTCGAATCTGTTCTGTCCACGTAGTCTCTCTAGTATCTTATATTTCTTCCGCTTCGCACGGAATCTTCCGAATTTCAGAGTTTTGTACTCTGTCTTTAATGGTTGCTCACGCGATGGGTCGGATAGTTTTCATTTCTATGGTTCTTATGAGGTTCTTCGTTTTCGTGGTTTCGGCTCTTATTTCAATACCATATAAATCATGATCTGTCTTACAAAGCTTTTATATGTACAGTACTCACGTATGGCTGCAAAAAATGAATTTTCAATAAAAGAAAGACACAAAAATGGGAGACACATTGTCTAACAGTTAATAGAATGTTAGCTGAAAAATCCACACTATGGATGGATTTGGCGTAATTATTCATAATTCATGATGATCATTTTATTTGGTGAAAAATATAAACTATGTTATCTCTACGTGAGTTAAATTGTATTCTTATATACCTAATCAAAAAGAATAAACTTTGTATAAACCACAAATTTATTGAAATATCAAGATGTTTCAGATCCAACGGTCCCTTAATCAGGATACAATTAAAATACAGGATAAAAATAAAAAATCAAATACTTTAATTTTTAATTTTTATCACTATTTAATATACACAAACATTCATTTAATTTTCTTATACAGGTATATACCTAAATATACTTTTTAACTGTGCATAGATAGTAACAAAATGTAATATATACATTTTGTTACTATCCATGCATATGTTTTTTATATGTTATATATATATATATATATCTATATATATCTATATATACTTTACTTTCACTATTGATTTTGTATTATACAATATATACTGTTCTTATTATCCACATTTTATATTTATAAACTCAATTAATTAATTAATTAATCTTATAGTTATATAGTATTTTGTTTTATATCTTTATTATTTTTTGTTTTCGCTATATTGTTCAGTTGCTCATCCCGGCACAGGTTCTTCCTAGTGAGATGAGCGGCTCCATCTCCTATGTAAAGATGAAGATAAATAAATAAATAAATTATAAAAAATAAAAAAATAGACATAAGAAAAATAAAAAATGAAGGTATATGGGAGATGTATAAATAGTTATAAACTATTGTCATTAAAAGTCAATAACTAACTTTTCGCAAAATATTAATTATTAAAATACATATCAAAATTTATTATAAATATTTTTTATTCATTGTTTGATATTTCACCTGTCGATATGAGATTCTGATACTCTTGAAACTTAATATTAATTAACAGTATGATTTCTTTAAAAAGTTTCACGAAATTTATTGCGTTCCCTTACGTCTGCCCGTCCCATCATTACGTTTCTCTGATGAGACAGGCATACACTAATTGTGCAATACAATAATTGTGTACACTCTTTGCAAATTATTTATTTATTTTTAGTGCTGTTAATTTTTTTTCTTGTATTCAATCAATTATTTTACAAATATATTGATATTTATGATAATCCTATTCAACATTATAATTAAGTGTAAAACCTAAAAGTTCATCAATTAGAGTGACTTGTTACCAAATTAAGGATATTTAGATTTTGATCGATTCGACTTCAACCGATCTTTTTCCAAGTCAAATATCATGATCAATTAATTATTGCATGCTCCAATCAGGTAGGTGTTAGCGGCAATTTGGTGGTACCTAACTGAAGGTTTAATCACATTTTAAGTAACCCACAAAAAGTGGCCAACCCACAATACGCGGTGGTTATAATCAGTCTGCCTTTCACGCCGACCCAGCCGGCCTGGCGTGCTCTTTCTCGCTCCGTCGCTAGTTCGCTCTCATTTATCCATTCCACAGACACTACAAAAATGTTCTCAAAATAACGTTAGATAGTAACAAATATAACTACAATTTTCAAAATTTTATAGTTTCGGAGATAAGTGTTTATAGAATTTTATAATCACATATATGGAAATAAAAAACTTGTTTTTCACTTTTTGAGACGCGTTTCGCCTTATGAGGGCAACATCAATCTAAATATTTTACATTCAACAATTTGCACTTATATGAAAAATATTGAAAAGAGATGCTATTTTTAATACCTTTTCAATACTTTTCATATAAAAATAAGTTGTTGAATATTAAATATTTAGATTGATAATGCGCTCATAAGGCGAACAGTGTCTCAAAAAATTATGGATCTTAAAAAAAGTGTTTATATTTCCATACGTGTGATACAATATTCAATTTTTTTTTGCCACAGTTTTCATAATTTATTGAAGCATTTCTGTTAATATTATTGTCGTTTTCCTCACCAATAGACAAACATTTTACTTCTAATATTCTCTAAAAAAAAATTTACAGTATTCAGGTCAGAATATCTACGGTCAGCTAAAATCACCAAAAATTGAAAACACACGATAAAGAAACATATATCATAAATTTAGTAACAAGAAAACACTATGTATTTTTTAATTATCCACAAGTTTCGTGTTCAATGGTCCCTTTAACAAGATACAACGTTAACTAAAAAATTTAATTTTATGTATAGACCTTAATATTTGCAGTATATAGGCAAATGCTAGAATGTCCGAGCATCAAGCACCAAAGTCCCTGCTGAACTCAAGGCCAATAGGGCGAAGGAGCTTATGAAGGCCAAAACTTAGATGGAGTGACAACGTCCTCAAAGATATCTCTGCTTTAGAGCTTCGAAACTGGAGAGAGCTGGCACTAGACCGAGATGAGTGGAGGAAAATTATTGAGGAGGCCAAGACCCACCAAGGGTTGTAGTGCCAAGAATGATGATGATGATGATAGGCAAATGCTAGTAGAAACCAAAGTCAGGATGTATGAAACATGCAAAAGACCTTTCATGAATTATGATATCGAGGCAAGAGCGGACACGGTGAGAACTAAACACATAAACAATCTCAGAATTACTGAGATGAAGAACCGTTGCGGGCAAGACTCGCAGAAACAGAATACCCAAAATTTTTCAGAACCTGCGATGTAGAAGACATTGTACGATTAAACAGGCAGATAAGGAGTTTCTGGATTGATATATCGAGAGAATTAACCAGACAAGACTTCCCAGTGCCATGATATGCGAGATTCCAAAAGACCGCCAGGAGGACCACCAAAGAGATGGAGAGAAAGCTGAACGTCCTCTTCACAAGACCAGGACTGACACATGCCATCACAGATCATAGATCTTCTAAGAAGAAGAAGTTTGTGGTGTGATGTAACTTTGTTGAAATTACGTATTGCACAAACATCCTTAATAACAAAAAATCACCAAAATAAAACGCTAACGCGACACTGTACAAAAGTAAACAGGTTTGTACAAAGTTGGTAAAGTATTACATAAATACAAAATAATATAATTGGAGTAGCGATTACGCCCCTGTACCTAACCTAACCCAACCTAACCAGGTTTATACAAAGTTGGTAAAGTATTATATAAATACAAAAAAATATAATTGGAGTAGCGATTACGCCCCTGTACCTAACCTAACCCAACCTAACCAGGTTTATACAAAGTTGGTAAAGTATTATATAAGTACAAAAAAATATAATTGGAGTAGCGATTACGCCCCTGTCGCGGTCGCGAAATGCACCATCCCTCTCAGACGACCATTTGGGTGGCCGTGAGGGCCTCCAAATATAATTTAATGGAGGCTCAGGAGGAGCGCGTCAGGGCCAGCGATGTGTGCAAGTGACTGAACAACTGCTATGCAAATTCAGGTGGCCCGGCGCAGGTGCTATTTGAACCGCAGGTAGTTTATTGCCTCTGCAGGCTCCGCTGCTGCAGGCTTCGCTGCTCATAGCCAAGTTTGACCAAGTATGATGCGCTGAACAATGTCCCAAAATTACTTTGCACAATTTTTACATGGTTACTGTTACTGTTACTGTTACTGGTCCTTAGTTTCAATGCCCATCATATTGATTAAATTATTTATTTATTTAAATGGGACGAAGTATCACTTATTAAAAATAATAAATATTATTTTATATTTATGTATATTAAATATAGTTTTATGGTTTTTTGACATATAATCAATAGAATATGATGAATATCAAAAAAATCAAATAAATTTTTAAATAAATCCAAAGTATATCTAGCTATATAAATACCAAAAACTTTATCAGTATTCATGATTAGTCACTACACCACATTATTTTTTTATTTATTAAACATAACTGTAAGTGTTAAAAACATTTCACGCAAGTATTAAAAATTTATACAATCATGATATGATTATCGAAAAGATTCAATAACACAATTGTAACCTTATATAGTATAATTTTGAATGTCTTTTATCAAATTGTAAATGTTTTGCATCCCAAATTGCCAGCTCTCTTCTTTTTATTGATGTACGTCTCAGGGTACCCATGTCAAAGCATTCAAAAGATATTTTCTATTACAAAAATGTAGAAAACATACTAAATATTCACTCACCATGCCCAGGCTACACACAATTGGCGATGAGTTTGATAGGGTAGGTTAGTGCCAGGCCTTGCAACCGAGAATCCGCTTACTCCACGTAGGTATTTTCTTTGCTCATATAAAACGCTGGTATTAGTGTTGAATATTTTCCATTTTACCAAGTGATTCGCAACATTTCACCAAGTTATATTGTACCAAGTTTTGTATAATTTTTTTACGTATATTATACCAATTCAGATCTCCGCCGTTATTAAGATCAGTTACGCTTGATTTCTTACAAAAGTCATAATTTAAATACGTACACATAGAAAAAAAAACAGTAGAAGTAACTGAATTCAGTGAGCCACTGAATTCTAGTCAAATTTTGTAACTAGTATTTATAATTTAGTTAAAATTATTAGAACCATGGATGAAATGTGGGTGAAACTCAACGTGCAGTCACATACTGAGTTTTGGGTCGATTTGGTGATAAAATGAGCAAAGAGCTGCACAATGAAACTTATAAAAATTTGGTCTACCTCCGTTTTTTGAAATCATTGCGCAACCGGTGAAAATTGAAAAATTAATAACGTTTTAAATTATTTTACTTTATTAAATTATAAAATAAGCTCAACAAACTGTAGTGTGTTGATCGTAAAATTTTAAGTGATTTTTTAAAAAAATTGAAAAACGTTAAAAGCACAACTGAAAAATGTCAACCGGTTCATGAAAAATTACATTTCCTTTTTATACATATGGAAGGGAATTTTAACGTGCTATAACGGTTTAAAAAATAAACCTTATGTTTTCACCACACCTTGTGGAATTGTGTTATATTTATTTTAATATTTTTTGTTTTTTTTCGATTTGGTACTTTCTTATTACTTTCTTTCTTTTAACTCGTGGCGTCTGCTTGTCTGACGAAAAAACTTTGGATTGATTTTTAACCCTTTTCCCGTGATCCAATCGAGCTGAAACTTTGCAAGTAGACTCGTGGCGACGATCAAATTTTCGTTAAAAAAAATAATTATTACAGTATAATTTTGGATTTATCAAATTTTCAATGGTTTTTCCATACAACTCAGTAAGTTGTATGGAGATTCCGAGGCATATGGTAGACACGAAATCCGAAAATGAGAAAGGGAGTATTGTAAAAACTTGGTTTTTATGGGTTACTTTTTACTTCCTTTCTTTTAACTCGTGGCGTCTGATTGCTTGCTTGTCTGACGAAAAAACTTTGATTCGATTTTTAATCCTTTTTCCGTAATCCAATCGAGCTGAAACTTTGCAAGCAGACTCGTGGCAATGATCAAGAATATCTATCGTATTTTCGTTAAAAAAAATAAATTATTATTTTATAATTTTGCATTTTTAGAAATTTTTAATGATTTTTTCATGATTTTTAGAAATTTTTAATGATGTTCAAGTTAGTAAGTTGTATGAAGAGACTGCGACGCATATGGTAGAAACTAAACCTGATTATAGTATAATTTTGGATTTTTTGAAATTTTTTACTACTCCTTTTCGTAGCGTCACCCGACCGAAGCCCAACGCGTAGGCTAAGCGCCAAACCTGTTTCCACTAGTAAATGAGAAAAATATTATAATAAAAACTTGGTTTTTATTGGTTAGTTTTTATTTTATTTTTAATACAATTTATATTCTTCTCCACACACTTCTGCCAACCGTCGCGGCGGAAGGACGTACTGTAATAGGATGACTTGCAACGCATGCAATGTTATAATTAATGAGTGTCTCGCATTTATGCAAAACAAAGCGGACACTCTAGACGAAGTATCAATCACACAATTGTGCACTTCCACCTTCTCGGAGGAGGAAATAAAGCTGGCTAAGACCGTATTGTTCGACAAACTTCCGGACAAGCGCACCCTGCGGAAAGGAGATGGTAAGACCGGCCGCGATCTCCAGGACATCCTGAGGGCCCTGAAGGAGACAGATCCTGACAAGTTGCCCGTGTTCGTCGCGAGACAGTTACACAAATTGCCGCCCGTTAACTTTGATAGTGTGGATATCTCCCGCCTGTTAAAAGATCTTAACGCCATGAAGTCTGAAATACGGCAAATTAAAAACGATCTAAAGGAATCATCGAGCACAAACACTTCTGAAATTATGCAAGAACTTTGTCAACTACGCGATCAAATTAAAGAAATGAATGAGAGCAAGATATCTTCAAATTCGATAAAGCAAAGCGGTGACAGAAATGACAGAAATGTGGGTAATCCTCAAACTTCTGAAAATGTAAACAACACTCATACTCCTGCATCGCCGGTATCGTACGGAGACGCTTGCAAAAATAAGACACATACACCGACACCGCTAATTAACACTACGAATGCACAATCCACTCGGAGGAACGATACACGAATCACCCATACTAATACTCACAGCGCACGCGCAGTGAGTAATGGCATTAATCCGAATAAACAGGGTGCACGCATGCAGGAGTCGCGATCGACCACTATCAACGAGAGTGAGTTCAAACTCGTAACGTATAAGAAGATAAAAAATCGTAATCTAAGAGGCAAAGCGGAGTCAGCGGCATTAAAACCCGCTGACATAATTGCATCCGTTTATGTATCAAGATTTGCCGTTGACACGACAGAGGATGACATAATCAGCTACTTAAAAGACAAGGGTCTAGATGGGGCAACGGTGGAAAAAATAAAACCATTCCACATAACTCCATTCAACTCATTTAAAATCGCGGTTAAAGCGAGTCTAGTAAAGAACTTTCTAGTGGAGGAACTGTGGCCGGAGGGAATTGTTTTCCGAAGATTCAAAGAATCACGCATACCCAACCTTAACCAAAATGCAAACTAAAAATCTAAAGATCATCTCAGTGAACTGTAGATCTGTCCGCAGTTCGGAAAAATTCATATATGACCTGTGTGACTCACATGACGTTGTCTTAATTCAGGAAACGTGGCTACTCCCTACGGACATAGAATTCCTATCTTATATACATCCCGATTTCAACAGCTTGGGGTACCTCTGCCGTCAATACATCCATGGGTCCGATGCTCGGCAGGCCGCACGGAGGAGTGGGGGTGCTGTATAGACAAAGTCTCAGGGCTGCCACTATCCCATTGAATAGCTGTCGAATGGCGGGTATTGAAGTGAAACTAACTTCAGAAACATTGTGCATCTTCACCTTGTACATGCCAACTTGCACTGCAGATCATTTCGAGGAATATGCCAACTGTCTCGCCACCTTGCAAGCAATTATCGACGAAAAGGATTACACCAACTCCATCATTATCGGAGATTTCAACGCAAATCCCGACTCTCTCTTCGGAACAGAACTGAAATCTTTTTGTCAAGAGTACGAGTATATATGTGCCGATACCGAAATATTACCAGAAGACTCTTATACGTATATCAGCGACGCGCATCATACAACCAGATGGTTAGACCATTGTCTAGTGACAAAAAATTTATTCAAGCAGATATTAGATATGAAAATACACTACGACGTAGACTGGACAGATCATCGGCCTCTCGAGTTGATCCTACAGACGGACGGAATACCAACAACCGAAGTACTTACAAGCAAGAAAACTGACCGAGCAATATGGAAACCAAAAGGTGCATGCGATATCAAAAGGTATAACACTGCTTCACAAGTATTACTACAAATGATTCAAGAAGAGGCTATATGGAATGAGAGAAGCGACAACCCTGCAAGTGCGAATACTGACGCGCTCTACACACGAATAGTAGACGCACTTCGAAATGCCGCGATCTCAACATTTGACAATCGTAAACATAGCTCGAAACGATATAAACAAATATGCGGATGGAATGATTTTGTTGCACAAAAATATGCGGAATCCAGATACGCGATGTTGATTTGGATCGAAAATGGCAGACCACTCGTAGGCCCCATCGCAGAGGAAAGAAAATTAAAGCGTGCAGCGTTTAAACTGGCCCTGAAAAAATGTCAGAAGGAAGCAGAGCAAATACAGATGGATAAAATAGCTAGGGACCTAGATAATCGTGACTTCAGACAGTTTTGGAATAAATCGAATAAAAATTGCAATATGCGGTGTAAAATTCCAAGTAACATAAATGGAGAAACGAATCCCAAAGCAATCGCAAACATTTTCGCAGACCATTTTACCACCCTAACTCCGACCTCTCTGATCTCCTCGAGTGGACCGCCAATTAATCCAACAACAACTGAAGGTAATGGACTTTCGATTACTGTGAACATGGTCAATACCGCCCTGAAACATATGAAAGCTGGTAAATCGGCAGGCCACGACGGACTAAGCATTGAACATGTCAAACACGCGGGAGGACCAATTTTACAGCTCCTGGCGAGGTTGTTTACTGGCATTATAAAGAATGGGCAATTACCGAGTAATATGACGAGGACCATAATTACACCCATTCTTAAATCCAAATTATCGGACTCAACCTCCCACGAGAGCTACAGACCAATCTCGATTGCCACAACCATCGCGAGATTATTTGAACGCGTGCTGCTAGATCAGGTCGAATCTAGCATGGAAACTAACGACAACCAGATGGGTTTCAAAAAACAGACCTCTACCGACGCTGCAATATTTACTGTAAAACGGACACTGGAGTACTACAGAAACAAAAAGACTACTTCATACGCATGTTTCCTAGACTTGAGCAAGGCTTTCGACAGAGTTTCTCACCCTTTACTTTGGGCAAAACTCAGGGAAAGAGGCATACCATCGGAGGTAATACGTATCCTTGACTCGTGGCACAGACAACAGGAAAACCAAGTAAGGTGGAGAGACAGTCTTTCCGAACCTGTTCACATGACGAGCGGCGTCAGACAGGGAGGGTGCATGTCCCCAATACTGTTCAACCTTTATATGGACGAACTCACTCAAAGGCTAAACAACGCGGGGGTAGGCTGTCACATCGGAGGACAGTGTCTTAACAACATCAGTTATGCTGACGATATGGTACTGATGGCACCGTCTATAAGAGGACTACGCATTCTTCTAAAGATCTGTGAAGTGTTTGCTGAAGAAACAAACATGCTCTATAACCCTAATAAAACAGCACTGTTGGTTATAAAGTATGGTCAGGGCCCAACAAGTATTCCTCCAGTTACTCTGAACGGTGTGGTCCTGAAGGTGACCGAAAGAACGAAATATCTAGGACACATAATTACAAATAATCTAATGGACGACGACGATATTGACAGGCAAAGACGAGCTCTCAGTGTGAAAGCGAATATGCTGTGTAGAAGGTTTCGTCTTTGTAGCACCGCTGTAAAAAGAACGCTCTTCCTTGCCTTCTGTGCAACATTATATACATGTGAACTCTGGACAAATTATAAAAAGAGCAGCATAGAAAGACTTCGCATACAATATAACAACGCCTTTCGTATGATGTTTGGCCTTCCCAGATATTGCAGCGCTTCCGGTATGTTCACTGAGGGGCGTGTTCCCAACTTTGCAGCCCTCTTAAGATCCAGGGTGGCAGGGATGAGGGAAAGGATATACAGCTCCGGAAATATCCTTATCCTGGAAGCCCGTCTTACTCCAGAATCCAGCATCGATGCACACTGGAGAAAGATACTGGCCCCGCATAATTGACTTGCCATCGCTCGCTAAAGCCGATATTTTACCGTATATTTCTTTTGATTACTTCTAATACTTCTCTTCTATTTTATATGTTCTTCTTCTATTTTACTATTTCTCTTTTGTTTTTATATAATATTTTTAATGTGTGTATTTTCTTTTATATGGAATGTGTGGGATTGCACGAACCTCCCCACATTCTGGAATAAAGCTATATTTATTTATTTTATTTATTATTTTATTTATTTATTTATATTTCCTTCAAGGTACATAGGTACTATATAAAATGTATTTTAAAATATATATTTTAATTTCTATACGCCTTATTCGTTTTAGGTGTGTGGGTTTAAAAAGTAATTTGATTTTTTTTTAATCATAATTTAAAAAAAATATTTTAAGTAGGTATGTAGGTACTGCACGCGTAAATTTTTTTCACTACAAATAATATTTTTTTTAACGTATAAATCGATAAATAAAATTATGAATATTTGCAATGACGTAATGGCTGATTTAAGATAATACACTTTTTACAATATTTTAAGGTTTAATGTTTCTTTTCAGCGCCAAACCAATATCCTGAAATTTAACATGCTTGTAAATTATGATGTAGCGGTTCAGCGGACATAACAAATTCCATAGACACCCTTAAGCTGTTAACTGATAATGTGCATAATAAATTCACTCCCCTTTTGTAAGGTGAGGGAATATTTGAAATTGGATACCGGATATGGAAAAACGAGGTTTCATCAGAACGAAAGGACAGCGCGCTACCTCCGTCGATTCTAGCTCGGTTTTCAAAATTTGAAATTGAAATTTTCATTTCATTATGCTTTCATGTTGGTGAATCGATTTTTTTTAATATGACATGAGGATTATTAAAGCGAAGGCAGCCATTTCCAGCAAAAATAAAAAAAATGTTTTTTATGCAGTCACCGAGGATGTACTAAATACGAGATTTTATAGAAAATATAGCTCTATTCCTTCCAATATCATATTTACAAATTATTATTAAAAGGGATAGCAATATTTTCGTATATTCATTTCAACCAAACAAACACCCAGAGATGTACCACGTAAAACAGTAAGCGCTTCATACTAAATTGGGAGTCGATTTTAAACTGGGGCATCAAAGCAAAAACAGCAATATCCATTTATGTAAACAGAAAATGCAGCAATGTCTACTATATTATGGCTAACACAAATTGTTGTGTTACGTTGATAACACAACAAAACGCACAGCAAAAGTTAAATATTTATTAATAGGTACATGAACATGAAAGGAAAACTGAGTTGGCAATTGTTATAAAAACTTATTTCCAATAAAATGATTCAATAGTAACGTTTTTTATTGTTTTTATCTCAGAAACACCCCCGTGGTATATTGCTGCCATTGCTTTTATACCCCTTATATATTATATTAAAGGGGTTAAATCAAAACGCGCATATGTTGTTAACAAAAATACCGGGTGGCATGTTAATACCTAAATGAAAATTTGGCAAAATGTGTCAGTTTCACAACTGATAACCGCTTTTGAAAAGGTGTTTCTATGTTTTAGAAGAATTTTATGCAATACATGTCAATCCGAAAATTTTCGTTTTGGCTATAAAATCAGTAACAAATATTTTTGAGTATGTATCTAGTTTGGCAGTCAAAAAATACATTTATCTCAATTTTGTCAACCGCGTAGTGGCGGTTTTTTTTCTTTACCCCTTGCTTATTCGTATTTTGATAATCCTCCGATTTAAAAATTTAGACAATACCCGAAATGTTCTTTCTCTTTTCTGTTTAACACCATCTACTTCCTCTTGTTTAGTCTTAATGATTAATTGACTCTACGCGCTGACTTGGAGTGATTGATGCGAGGGAATGTACTTTACTGTTACTCAATTGGTTGAAACCAAGAAATACGTCACACGAGAAAATCTGATACGGATACGAACCGTCGAGGGAATCATTTACCTCATATTGTTCTTTGCCTTAATCAAATTAAGAACTACGTTTTATTGCTAAATTTATTAAATACAGTAACGAAAAATCCTAATAAAGTGAGATCTATAATTTTTGTGTCGATACTTAAGGAGTTTGATTGCAGAAGTTTCCAAATCCACTTATCGTAAAATTTGAGAATATGACCGAATTTAAGTAAAGGGAATCAGAATTATAAGTTTTATCAATAAAATTGACTAAATCACTCAAATTACTTAAGTATTTTGGATCAGATTTTATGTATCAAAATCAAATTGCCTTATATTCATATTTGTGTTGCTTCAAAGTTACTTTTAAGCCACATTAAGCCTAGGGTATTACAACATTTTGCCGCCATAACACACTTAAACTTGTCCGTCGACCTTGTGTTGCTAGTATAATAGTTTTCAAAAAAATTTCATATTCTTGTTTGTTAATTTTTGTTTAGTTTGTTTCATATCAAAAGTGAATAAATTCAGCAGTTTGAGATCAATGTTTCTTTTATTGATTATAAAAAAATCTGAAATGTTAATTTTTAATAAGATTCACTGTTAAATGTAATATTTAACAGTGAATCTTAATAATTAATTATAATAATTAAATAATAATTATAATAATAATAAATTATAATAATTTTAATAATAAGAATTAAAAAGCTTGGGTCTTGTTGAGGCAGTAAATATTTTTCACGTATTTTCACAAAATTATTTTAAACTAGCCGTTCGTACCCGTCGTTGCACGGGTTAAGGATTAAGTTGAAAATAAATTTGTGGGGGTAAACAAAGATTTGATTCGAACGGTATAGATTTGCATCGAAAATATATCAGGGGGAGGAAATATCACTTTTGTTACCCGTGGGGTCCTAAGAAATAAGTTTACAAATTTTGAGTCCGATCGGTCGAACGGTACAGATTTTCATCGAAAATATGTCAGGGAGAGGGGAAGGGGTATGAGAATAGGGGGGAAATGTTGCCTATGTTACCCGCCGTGTCCTAATGAATAAGTTTCCAAATGTTGAGTCCGATCGGTCAAACGGTACAGAGTTGCATCGAAAAATATGTCAGGGGAAGGGGTATGAAAATAGGAGGGAATTGTTTCCTATGCTACCCGCCTAGTCCTTCAGAATATGTTTCCAAATTTTGAGTCTGATTGGTCAAACGGAACAGGTTTGCATCGAAAATATGTCAGGTGGTGGGGAAGAGGTATAAGAATAGGGGGTAAATGTAGCCTATGTTATCCGCCGGGTCCTGAAGCATATGTATGAAAAATTTGAATCGAATCGTACAAACGGTTTGAATTTGTATAGAGAACAGACAGACAGACAGACAGACATTGAGTTTTATAGGTATAGATAGGTGAAAAATTCTAATGGAAGGGTTTATTTTTTGTATTTATTTTACACCTACCTATGTCTAACATAAACAACGTACATATATATTTTTTTAATTTTCGCTATAAATATTAGAATTATAGTTTGAAAATATATTGTTTAAAATTCTTATTCATCCATTTTTCGCTTCTGTAATTGGGCATCTCAGTCTGTTGAAGCGTAAATAAAAAAAATAATAAAATCCAAACTCTGTATGTAGAGAAGAAGTAACAAATAAGTAGAGAAAAATAAATAATATGAAAATTTCCCATTTTTGCAAATCAATAAATAAAATTTTGGACATTTTTGCTGCTGAGCTCCTCGCTTGATTATCAAATATTATTCTCTAGGTGAAAGGTGATCCATGTGTTGATTGATGTAGAGACCTGTAGCAAGGAGGGCACAGAAATAACAATATATAATATTACGGGTTCTGCGCACTCTGAAGACAAACTACACTGGTGAAATTCTTGGAGTTAATTATTTAACATCGCCTTCTTTTTAAATAAAAAAAATTTATGTAAGACAGGTCTATATGCTGAGACTTATTGAGTTCTACTACACACTAGGACAAATATTTCTTCTCCAATCCAATCACCTAAATCGTGAAAATCGGTCATTTTTCTTCCAAATTTGGCATATTTCAAGATCTTTTTTTTTTTTTTTTAAATAGAGATGCGAACATGGAATACGTGTCACATCAATATTCTTACTATTTTCAAACTAAGCTAAACGCTTGTGCTATGAAAATAGGAGTAACTTGCTGGTCTGGAGTGAGCTTTATATACTTTCTTTATTTTTGTACATTTCAAATAATTTTATTGTGTTCTTAATGGTAGTAAATATTATAATCTTTAATTATTTATGGGAGAAGAATATTTTTTTTCAAAACGTCTGCAAAGCCCCATTTCGCTGCAAAGAATATTGAGCGTAGATCCAAGATGGTAAAAAAAATATCTGAAATGTTCAAGCAACTATTTATTTTAAAATTAAATGATTTTACTTAGTGTGGCTGAATATTTTTTCTCCTCGAATGTTATTTATTGTTTAATCAAAAACTCAAAAATGAATTAAATCACTCAATTGTTCACCCAAATCCTCCAAGATTCACAGTTAACAGTCACCTCAAGAATGAATCGAATCACTCTAAGAAATGATCTTTATTTATCTCTTTTAGAATTTTTCCATGATTCAAATTAACAGTCATCACAAAAATAATATAGTAGAAAAATTATTTCAGAAACGGGGAAGATAAGGACATGTATAGAAGAGGCATGTGGTAACTAGAAACACTGAGGACCAAAGAGGCAGTGAAATGTCCCCCGGTAGATAGACTGATCAGTAGATGTCAGACGCCCACCCTTTTCAAATGCTCTCCGCTTTGTTGAATACCGAGAACGAGAACGATGGATAAGAAATGTAAGAAGTCAACCGTGAGACATCCCGAATATGTCACGATTAGTGAATCCAATCCCGAGCCATCATTGCAATCTCGAGATTTCGGGACTCCATTTTGTTTTTCGGGATTAAAAAATACTCATTTGCCTATTTATCTTACATTATAAAGAAAAATATTTAAAAAAAAATTATATAAGGCATTTAAAATGAATGAAAGTAAGAAAAAATTTAAATTGAAATAAGATAAATAATAATGCAAGATTAAGTATTAATAATTGAAATGTAGGCAATTTTACCGGAGCAATAAAAAGGGAAGCCTCGAGTGTTTCATAATTTTGTCCGTTTAGTGATAATAGTTTATAAAACAATTCTATGATTATTCTTAATTCTTTCTAAAGAGTGAAATTTGGTATTCATCTAATATTGGTCATAATCAAGCCAAAATAGTAATCTCGAAATAGATTACAGGATTAAACATACTTACTAAAATCCGGAAAAAATATAAAGATAATGATGTAAACTGGGCTGGAAATCCAGGGTTTGATTCCAGGACTTGGATTTTCTATTCACGATTCTTGTCAGTGAGGTAACGATTACAAAAAGGAATTAAAAGTTAAGCAAAACAAGTCATAAAAGTGTTAGTGTTCATATTTGAGTTAAAAATAAAGTGTTGATTATAAGAGCAACAAACAACCACTTAATCGATTGTCAATTTTTTTATCCGTCGATGCTCAATAATATCAACGAAAAATGCTGCTACCAGCATTAAGTTAATGACGATTTACAGGTTATTTTATTGATCGGTTGTTATGGTGGTTCTAAAAGCTGACTTTTATGGCATCTTTGACAATTAACAAAAAAAAAATACATTTCAATGAAAAGAACACATAACCAATGTTACACAAGCAAGTTAAGTTATTATATTCATTGTAAAAGCATGCTGAAGATATTTGTTATTAGGAAAGTGGGCTGTATTTTAAATAATAATGTATGGTTTTTAATGGGTTTTTTTTACCCAGTATCCTGTTTTGTCTCATAAAAAATAAAAGCCATTTCAATAATCCTTTTTCAGAAGAAAAGAATGAAAATAATCCCTTAAAAATATAACATGTTTAAGGGATCATCGTTTGTCAGATATAATTTTATTACAGATCGCTCCTGCCGAAGAAAAAGCTGTCTGTGATTCTACACATCTTAGTTTATAACATTTAATTATAATTCTTCTTCTCATTGCTTTTATTAATCAAACGTTATCTTGTTAATGGGTTTATAATATTTCTAAAAAATTCTAAAAATAAACAAATGAAATAAAATAAACAAACCTAAAACAAATACTCTACGATACCGCTTGCGCTTGTTGCACAATGTCAAAGTTAAAAAGTATCATTACTTATATTAAACAGTGCAAACAAAGGAATCCAGTAATAGAATTTTACTATATTTATGTATTTACTTTATACCAAAATGCAAGCCCCATTGGTGAGTACATGTTTAACAAATCAGTGAGATCAGTCATAAATATTTTAATCACTCTATTAATAAAAAATAGCTTGTAAAATTTTAGCGCAACTACGAAGTACGAATTACGAATGCAAACATTGTAAATATTTAACGCGGCTCAATAAAAATGAAGAGTGAGGGATAACAGCCACTTTAAACGGCCACATAAAAAATATCAGTTGTAAACAAACATTTTACATCCGGGTTTATTGTGCTCCTCAATAAATTGATTCAACTTGTTTTAGGGCAATATAAAATATATAGCGCATTTTATTTTCGGCGGTTAAATCGTCGATAAAGCAGGAAGGACGCGTGTCATACCGGCGGGGATTCGACATTGTCAACAGTCGCCATAAAGAATAAAACGTATGATTCGTGCTATTCGCTGAATAAACATGCCAGATGCAAGATCCGGGTGACAATTCCTTTCCATTTTACATGTCATCGACAAACTGCACGGATGATCAGTTTTGTAGTTTATTCTCTCTGGGAGTTCATTCAGCGTGGTACTTTGAACATAAAAGCGGACGTGAATCTACTACTCTTTTTAGGTTTACCTGTGGTGAAATAATCCTTAACATTTGTTGAAAAAGGATGATAGAATAATCAGAAGTCTAAAAAATAATTCTTCACAACATAATTTCGTGATAAAAACAACACAAATAAAATTTGATTTATATTAAGATAAATTAAAGAAACCTCAAAGAGACAAAGCTATTTAAATAGGAATAGGTTGCGTGGACATAGGGGTTATGACATGTATTAGCCAGCTCAAGTGATCACTTTACACAATTAAACAAATTCTTTATCTGTCTTCTTTTAATAAATATTTTAAGGGACTATGCTGTAGAAATCTTGATCGAAAATTAGTATATCCCATGACATAATATACATAGATGTCGTCGCTGTTAATGATATCACTATATATTTTTGAAGTGGAATATTTTTAATTTTATTCAGTATTTATAATGTTATTCTATATTTATCATGTTCTGGTGGCGCCTTCAAACATTTTTTTTGCAGAAATGGGGGAGAGACTTTAAAAGATATACACTACTAGAAGTTCCAATCAATGTTTAAAAGATATCATCGACAGATTACTGATACAGCGAGCAGCCGCAGATCTCTGCAGAATCTCCCAAAAAAAAGTAAATTTGTGGTAATGAGTTAAGAATAATAATACTGGTCATAAAAAGTCACAAAAGTGCGTTCAAATGTGGCTTATATTAAATGTTTGGTCAGATCTGAGAACATATAAAGTGGCCAGATAAAGAAAATTGTATTTTTTATCGTAGAAAAAGTATTAAATTATCTATTAAGCCAAAGAAGAAAAGCACCAAAAGGGAGTTTTTCAAAATGCCTGAGCTGGAAGACATTGAGATATTTAAATAAATTTTAAAAATGTTTGACATTGATTTCATTCAATGTAAACTTAACTGTTTTGTTAAACGACGAGCAGTTGTATTTAAAGTACTTAAAACAAAAACAAATCTTTCCCGCTCTGTGATATAATTGCTCTACATTTTCCCGTCTACTTTCTTTAATAAATCAAATCCTATTTCCATTTATTAGGAGAAGAATTTGATGTAGTTATAGCTGTTTACTTTATAACTCAGTAATAGTCCAAAGTTTGCCAAAAATAAAATGTATATGAACTATAAAAGTAATCAGAAAAGTATTCAATATTTATTCCTGACCTTTTTTATATAAAATCATCAAAATAAATCTTTAAAAATATTTATTTTAGAAGCTATAACTGAAACTCTAAAAAAATGTGTGATTTTAGACCAAAGTTATGTAAAATATGGTTGTCAATCAATTTTTCCAATTGCGTCTAGCTTGAGATGGTGAGATTTTATTTGCCATAATAATGGTGTAAAACTGTATGTTAATACTAAATCGTGCATAATGCAAAATTATTGTATCTTGACCTGAAAGCAATATATTACCATTATTATAAGAGATCTAACTGCAGTAATTAATCATCAGTTGAGGAGAGAAATGACCTACATTGTTATTTAGTACCTACTCACGCATTTCTGTAGGAACTCATCTACAGTTCAGTAGGCCAGTGCGAACTAAAGTTGAACGCGTTATTCGCCACCTGATTTTTATTGTTGTATAGATTATTTTTCTCTGCCCGTTTGTTCCTTCCTTGCAGGGTTCGGCAGTTGGATTTTAGAGGCGTTGCGTGAGATATAGATTCTCCACCAATTTGTGTATAATTTGATTTTAACATAATTAATTTATTGTGATTGTTTGGGATTGAGTCGTTAATTAAATTGTGAGTGTCCGTCATCAATATCAGAGTGAAATTAAAAGGTTCCCAATAGCGAAGAGCTCGAGGATATTGTGTGCTTTTGAATTTAATATGGTGGATATTAGAATAATCCAAGACTACGGTCCCGTTGTTCATACAATGAAATAATTCATGTAAACCCCAAGGTGAAGAAAATGAGGTTGCTATTCATGAAGTCCAAATATCAAAATACTACGGTTTACAGAGTAATGAAGATTTTTTTCATGAAACTCTTGAGAAATTAGAAAAGAACAATGAATGTTGAGTATATTATTAATATAATAAAAAAATATAAATATCGGTTGTTTATCTCGTATATTTATTAATGTACGAATTATTTTAAGAATAACGTTATTTTACTGTGGATGTTTTTCTTGAACATTTATTATGCAAGTTTGTGCCATGTGAAATTAACGCCTTTGTAATAGATAACTTGTGTCTTGTAACTTGTGTAAAAAAACAATACCATTGTTGATCCTTGGCAAGCAGATTTAGCAATGACGCTGATGCCGTCACAGGTGAGTCAAATCTTTTGTTTCACCAAGTATTCGGTCCTTCAAACTATCTTTTATTTAAATATCATATTCATTTAACATATTTTTAATCTGGTTTTCAATTTCCTATCTTTCTGTTCAATTCGGTTATTATTATACAAGCCGGTCAATCACTTAATTTTTGTCTGGGATTGCAGATTTGCTGCAACGAGTATGTCCCGGGTTGAATTTTTTAAAAAGTTAAATTACAGTTTATTTTTTTAATTAACAATATATTTATATGAAATTGCAAGTACCAGTGCCAGAGGTGAACCCTCTTTATTGCCAATCTGCTAATTTATGAAAGACGAAGAGCACGGCAGTCAATATGAATAGTGAGAAATATATTTACCTCCAGAGTATGACTACGCATTTATTAATAAATAACTTTAAAAGTTAGTCTGATTGAGTCTTTAAAGGTATAATTTGTTATGTCTCTAAGATAAGATCACCTTTCTGTTTCAACATTTAAAAAAGTATGTTACGTAAAGAGGTCATATCACATAGAGTACCTAGCATCCAGTAATCAGTGAAAGACGGTTGCTATCTGTTAGGAACTATAAATTAATTAGCGAAATCTATAATCTAGCTGTGAGTTCATTTTTTACATTTATTAGAATACAATACACCGAATGAAGCAGATTTAAATAATTGCAGTAATTCTGAACAAATAAATAATTTATAAGGCTTTCCGATCCAATTCTTTAAATATTAAAAAGTCTATGATGATGACGATAAAATCTCTGAAATTCAACTCATTGTATATAAATATGTGGATACAGGCCATAGCATTTTTGCATATGTTACAATTTTAGTACCACAAAATAGTAAGCCAGAATTATTTCCAACCTCACGCCTTCAAAATTTTGATTTGCATTCCTTATTCACCACAATGCCAACGGCTGTAGACTCTGAAAAACCACGGTAGACAGAGGTTAAAGTAGTGCATCACTCTAACCACGAGGGCTGCATTTTCAACAAACCTCGAGCCTTGCAATTTGGCCTCTTTTGCTGCGGAGTGATTCGTGCAAACGTAGCTTGAATAAAAAGTTCAACGATTTTTTTTTATTTTAAAATATTTATTTATTCATTAATTTCAATATGGTCCCCTTTAAAGCGATTGATCTTCAAAGCACTTTTGAGGATAAGAAAAAGTAGAAATAATTTCAATTATAATTTATAGAAATAAACTTTGTTTACACCACTTTTTTTTAATTTAAAAAATTCAACATGTAACATGTGGCCATTGACTTTGAAATATGTTGAATTTTTCCAATAAAAAAGTTGTGTAAACAAAGTTTATTTCTATAAATTATAATTTATTATAATGTAAACACAAAATAATTTTGCTGTGTTTGAAGACGAAGAAATAATTTCATTCATCAGTTCGTTCAGCGATTTTGTTTATTGATCATCTTCTTTATTGTATCAAAAATGTTATTGTTTCTTGATTATTTTCATCTAGACGAACAGGAAAATTCAGTGAATATGGTTGGCTATGACTTTTCTTTTATTTTTTGATTAAAGTCATCATCAAATAAGTGATGTGAATATTGCACCATCACAAATAAGTGATGGTGCAATATTCACAAGTTGTTGATCCACAATCCTTGATGTGATCTTGGTTCATCAGGATACCTCCATTTATAAGAGCGGGCCTGTATTTCGTATATATATATATATATATATATAACTATATACTAAGATTTCTTACCTATACTCACAAGTTTTTGCTGCACAATTCTGTTCACAATTCACAATTTTTTCGGATTCTTTCACGCAAACGGCGTAAAAGTTTAATGTAATATTTTTCATTAACAGTACAATGTAATATTAAGAATGTGGAGAGGACTGTACCATGGTTATCGAAGAAAACAGTAAGGAGAACCATCATATTTGATTGAACTTAATGTGAAATCGGCTCATTTATTTTCATTAAGACTATTGGGCTTTTATTCCGATATTACAACAATACATCTTTAATTTCTTACCTATAATGAAGCGTTGAAGCAATTCTGAGCCTTCAGTACACCAAAATGCCTTAAAATGTCCTCTCAACATCAGAAACGTCACCAACGCCAACGTCGAAAAAAAACTGATATGGCTGAAAATTAATACAGAATTCATGAACTTAATATGTACCAACATCATGGAAAAATACCGATTCAATCAGATGCGTTTGGTGTGTGGAATTTATTGTTAAAATGTATATAAATATTTGGTTAGCTGTGGAATGCAGATGCCTACACGTTGTTTTAACCTCCCATTTGCAATCGAAAATAAATTCCATCATTGTGAAGGGTTGATAACTTTCTATTGATCCGTATATTCAGCTTTGTTCGAAACTCTGTTGGAGTATTCGTTTTTTGAACATGTGCGTATTAGCCAGGGACCCATTAACACGGAAGGTCTCGAAAGTCATTGTTTTTGTCACTGAACTAGCCCTTCGGCACATTCCGGGGAAGGGAGTGTACCGTCCAATGAGGGTGTGACAGATTTCTCTGTCTCACGAGAGCAAGTTGAGATTCGAGAATAAATTGTACGCAGCAATCTAGGAATTAAACAATCTGAAAATAGCTGAGTCAGCGTAAAAGTTCCAGCCGGAATTAACGATTAATAATTTTATGCAAATTCTCAGTTAGTATGCTGTTAGTTAATATTATAGTAGGGCTTATCATATATAAAGTGTAGTGAAACAAAGATTTTATGTATTAGACATTGCGTGAATTTTTGAGTAGGTAATACCTAAATGCAATAATTTTATTGGTTTGTTTGGTAATTAAGTGTAAAAATTATTTTTATTGTTACATTTCCCTCCCACGGTCACGATCGCGTGACAATATTAATATCCAGAATATTGTTATTAATTCATTAAAAAAATATATTTTTTATTTTTAAAACTATTGATATTCACTTTTAAATTCTCACGAAATTGCCAGTGTGTGTATCAATAAGTTGCATTCGTTTTGATCCATGATGCTGGTTTAAAATAATAAATCATTGCGATCCAAATTGTTTTTTTTTCGCCGCGGAGCCAGTGTCAGGAACCGTGATTTATCCTTATGAAGCCACTTATCAAAATACTTTGACGTTTTGCGTTAAAATCTGAGTGATATTTTTGATTCGCATTTATCCGTCGAAAATTTCGATAATTTTTGTGAAAAATTCTGAAGCACGAAAAGTGAAAACGGTTGCCTGACTCGCGATGATATAAAAAAAATAGAATTTAAGTATAAAATTTAATAATAATAATAATGTAAAGAGTTGCGCAAGATTTACGATATGACAAAAACCAGATAACTAAATATAGGATAGTGGAAGAAAACGGAACATCGAGAACGGTATACCACCCCAAAAATATTTTAACATAAAGAATATAAATGGCAGCTATATTTAGCTTGACACCGAGTGCCTTGGAGTTAAAAACTGCATCTAGTGAGCGACATAAAAAAAAGTAATATTTTCAAGTGATGTTTTTCGGGCGCGAACATTCTAGGGAGCTCTCAAATACGAAAATATTGTTAACTATTGCCTATTTTACTATCTAACTATAACGCCAGAGAGAATAAAACAAATTATTTTATCTTGACACACCACTTTTTCGTCGGCTACACTCGTGCATCTTCTTATGTTTTTGCTTGGGCTAGATTCAAACATCTTTTCATGCATGTTCACGTTTGTTGAACCTTTTAACAGAGCCATCCTCCAATTTTTGATGGCGGGATGGGGGCTATGTAGCTAGAGTAGATTAGCACAATTTCGGTAAGAAATAGACAGAGGGGAAGATCTAGACGGATATGAGCGGAAGGTGACGAGACAGATTATATTAAAAAAATATCGTACCTTCGAACACAGTGCGCCACCTGTCCGTCGGCATTTCTTCCACACGCGTCTCTTATGTAGTGTATGAAATATACGGTGACGATATTTCTTTAATAAATGGCGCCATATATTTTTATAGACTTTCCTCTGTTCGATTCTGAGCCAGTGAAGGCGATATCTTAGAAAAGGAGTAATATCGTAAATATTTTCCCTCAATAAATATCCTCCGCCGCATTGAATGCGGGCTGCACTCTACTCGGTTGACATTTCGACAAACCAGTTTATCCCGTTACAAGTTCGTAATGTATTTACAGAATGACCTACTAAACTTCTCGCTAGTTAGCTTATCTATATTTTTCTATTTATTCATTTATTTTTATATTCATTGATGTAATATAGTACGCGCATATAAATATTTTAATTAATATAAATTAACTTTGTTTAAACCACTTATTTATTGAAAAAAAATCAACATGTTTCAAAGCCAATGGCTTCTTCATCAGGAAAACAAAAATAATATTTAAAAATCGAAGTATAGATCAAAAGTTATATATGGAAAATAATAATATAAAGTACCTAATTAATATGAAAATAAATTTAAAAGATAACTGTTTGCAAAAAGGACCTGATTATTTATAATATTCAATTTACTATTTACACTCTTTCTTATTTCCAAAATTTCTAATTTATATTTTATCTAATAAATATTTTAGTTAGTTAAGGGGAAAAAGAGAAAAAACACTAATTAATCTAAATTTTCTTTTTGAAATTTGCGGTATTGTCGCAAAGTACACCGAAGATATTTTCACAATTTAAAAACTATCTTTAGGACGAATTATAAGTGATTTTACAGCGGAATTAGTTTCTTAATTATTTATGTGGAAAAGAGGTGCTCGTATTACACGACGACCAGAAGTATTATCTTATTCTTCTTCCTATCGTTCTTCATCCGTTCAACGACGTTGGTTATCATATTATTGCCTATTATTACTTTATTCACTGCGGCCCGAAATAGCTCTTTAGTAGACTTTCCCAGATTTTTCAGCCATGATGTTTTCCTTCTTCCAGGGCCCCAACTTTCCCTGCATTATGAGGTGCTAACTGGATATTACTGGATGTTAAAGAGTTAAGGTTATTATTACGGTCGTTAGACATATTTAACTGTAAACTTGAAGTCGTATTCAACGTTATCAGAAGAACGTTGAATACGACTTGAACGAATCTTCGAGAACCGTTTCTCGGAAAAACATACGGTTCGTATAAAATATACGTAACCATTTACAGTTAAATATTACTGGATGTACTTCTCTGGATATCTCATATATCATATATCCGAGATATTAAAGTTTTCGGATTTAAATTGTTTTTCTTATTGAATTACTTATTTTACTTTATTCATCCTAACCATAACATATTCATTCGTAACTTTGTTCATCTGTATTATTTTGAGTATTCTTCTGTAGATCCACATCTCGAATGCTTCAAGTCACCTTATCAATTCTTCAATAAGCGTCCATACTTCCTTTTCATAAAATCACAAGATAAATTTTTAAGTAAAATAATAAATATAATTTAAAGAAATAAACTTTGTATACACAACTTTTTTATTTAAAAAAATACAACGTGTTTCAAAGCCAAAGGCTTCTTCATCAGGATCAAGAATATGTTTGAAAAAGAAGTAAAATAATAAAGTTTATCGCAGAAAGTATTTTAGGGCAGTCAATATTATTAAGGTTGAACAAAATCTCAAAAATTTGGCAACGTTCCTTTATGATTTTACTAAGCAGAAGACGGATAAAATGGAAGAATTTTTAATATTAATTTAAAAAAGCTTTGTCATACCTTTTTATTCCAATACACGGAGCGTCTATGTGATATTTTCAAGCTTGGCGTTTTAAAGATATCTGATTTTATCATACATAATTACGGCTTGTGGTCTGTTTAAGAATAAACTCACAAAGAAAACTCTGCACTGAAACTTAATGTTTTTTAATTATTATTTCTATTTAATGTACAGATCATACGGGTCCATGACCGATAGCACTCTCCTCTCCAGGCATTTCTGCTTTGAGCTGTGGCCGTCAAATAAATAATGAAAACATTGTTTTAAATATTCATGTTTTGAGTATTTTTTATCTGTAGTAATTTTGCGCAATACGTGACGTAAAAATACTTTTTACACTGTTCCTGTCAGCGGTCACCAACTGAGTAGCTTGTTGGTCTTGTGGTTAGGACTCTCGCCTCGTGATCCAAAGGTCGCGGGTTCAAATGTCACTCCAGATCACCAAGTTAGTCCTATTTTCATAGCACAAGCGTTTATCTTAGTTTGAAAATAGTTAGAATATTGATGCGATACGTATTCCGTGTTCGCATCTCTATTTAAAAAAAATAAAACTGAGTGATAGAGCTATTGGCAATGTTGGGAGATCGCAGATAAATAGGTGCCAAAGGCTAAAGATCTTAAGCACTGATTCATTGACGATTTCGCTTGATTGGTGCAATAACTACATATTCAGAGAATTTTATTTCGGGCTACTTCGGTGGACTTTCTTGTTTTTATCGATTCAAATTTCACAAAGCAAAAACAAAATCTTGAAAATGTCAGAGTGGTGTAATCTCTCGAATGATTAGATATATTAGTGATTAAAAGTTTGACCGTCACACACACAGTCAATCCGTCAAACAAAGATGCGATCGGTGCGAGCAAAAAATGCGTACAATCGTGTAGCTCTAACCGGAGAATTAATCAATTTTCACTGATTTAATCTCCATAGAATGTCTCATATCGAAAAACTTTTATCATTTTCATATTCACCTAGTTCATTCATTCTACATGGGAAAATTATCCAAATGAGATTTCATTAATCTTGTTAATTAAGCTGAGCTTTATATTTCGCTGTGGTAAATAGATTTATCTCATGTGCGCCTGAGCGATTTCATTATCACTGCATTTAGTGCGCTTTCATTGTTTTTCCTACTTGCGTTTTAATTTCAATACGATATCTGTAATGCATACCAACCGATAATAATGCACCATAAGTTGAGCACCGTTCTTCCTGTTTTTAAATAATTATTTGATAACCCACATTTTCGACATTTTATATTTTCCCCAGCGATATTTTTCTACGCAACTCTCATCATGGGCTTGACTGGGACTTTATTGACTGGGATACTTAATCTATTTATTTGTGTTGAATTTTACCACGTTACATATGGATTATTATATCATTTAAATAAATAAAATAAACAATTATTCATTCAGATAAATCTTAAAATGTAACAGTGCAATTAAAGCATTTTAATACAGCTATATAAAACATGGAAAAATATAAAAAAAATAACACTATAAAATTCTAAATAAGTGTTCTTATCTATATCTTGTAGTTTTTATTTTAATTAATTAATAAGTGCAATATCTATTTGACATAAGCAATAGAAATTCTCGAACGGTGCGCTCTGGCGTTGTGACACAAATTATTCTGTCAGAAATTTCTAGTTCTTTGTGAAAATTTAATTCCAGAAAATGTCATATTTGTCTTCATCGTCATCCATTGTGCCTTCATAATTCCATTAAACTGTTCATAATAATAAATTGCTCCATATTATTGTTTCCTTATATTTCGATTTGATTAAAAAAATAATTATTTCAAATAATATTTTTTCGACCCAAAAATACATAAGGCCGTAAAAAATTTAGGTATTAATAGAATTATAAACGTATTCTTATAACATGATAATTCTTTTGGCATACACCTACCTACAGACACAAACTATATTCTATATTTAAAACTAAAATTAATTAAATTGTAGGCTTAAAACCGATGCATAATAACCGATGTTATAATTAAGATAAATAATGGAAGTCTCACAGAGTCGAAACAATTTATGTGAGAAACATGATGGAAGTCTTTTTATAGAATTGCCCAGAGCTTACGACTTGTATGAGCTGGCTTAAGTGATCACAATGCAACGTTCACAAGATATATCGTAAGAATATCAACATATTATCTAATTTTTAAGAGATCTATATAATATTTTCCAAATCTCAAATCCTTTCGCTTATTTGAAGGTTATGCTAGAGACATCTTTTTTTCATGAACTGGTTAGTATTCATAGATTTCGATTTCGATAGAATTCATGTTTCTCATGTACACAGTTTCATCTTTGTGAGAATCCTATAATTAATCTTAATTATTGAATCATCCTTCTGGAGACAACATCCAGTATCTATGTTCTCAGAACATACCTTCAATTGAATAAATTTTTAACCGATGATATGATTGCTAGCTAATAATAGGTGTACAAAGCGCATATTTTTCAACGTTTTATTTTTTTTATTTGTATAATATGTATGCATGCACTGAATAAAAAAAACATCATCAAAACGTAAAAGAAAGAAATAATCATCACGAAGGTATATATTTCATGCCAGAAAATCACTTTAGAAAATAGGCGTGATGACAGTTTTAAAAAATTAGAGAATAAATGATTTTGGAGAAGAAAATATTTTGTCAAGATTCTAAAAAATGATCCACTTTTAATGTACGCATTGGGATTAATAAAATTTTCAATAAAATAAAATAATAAAATTCCCCATGCAGCCATTTTAACTGAAATATCGATCAGAGCGAATGACGTCACGCCTAAGTAACCGTCACCGTGTCTCTTGAGCTATTGTACACACACAATGTAATGTTTACTAAGGCTTGACGTCACGTAGACGCCATGACATTTGCTGGCATTTTGTAAAATGTAATTCTTCGCAAAAAAATTTAGTTTATTACTGGAATACTGTTATTTTCGGTAGTAGACGTGTACCTACCTACATTAAAGAAGGTTTTTTCAAAATTTGTCATGGCTATTCTTTTCTTCGCATATGATATTTAGATTTCATTTAAAAATAGTCGACCTGTACATGTGCAATATTTTTGCCGACACTCATGCAACGTCTGTGAATGGATCTCATAAATAAAAGCACAGCACACGGCTTCATGTGATAAGGTCGCACGTGTCGCTATCGCATAGCCAAGATGGAACAATCATTTTTCGCCCTTTTATATGAAGTATTGGAGATTTTCCTACATTCGCAGTTTTGCTGAGCCACGCCAGTGGTTACCAACCCGCAATCTGCAGTCTGAATAATTACGAAATTAAGAAAGAAGAAAATGCGTCATCCCTTGTTTGTTTATGAATAGTCAGTGTAAAATAATAAATGCCAAACTACAGTCTAACAATTTAATTTAATCACGTAGTTGGAAAGAATATTTCCATTGTACGCGTCATTGTGTTTGCTTTTACGGTAATTTTATTATTTTATTCAATTACAAGCCTTCAATATGGAATGTCAAGTAGACAAAAGTTTGCAATTTCAACACTTTCCGTTCGAATGACGACTTCTACGAGTCAAGACTGTGTGGATTTTATCGCAGAGGAATCCAAAAAAAATTTGAAAAACGTTAGCAAGAAGTTGTAAATAACAAAGGACGCTGCATTATTAACTAATTTATTGTGATTTTTTCGTTGTGTCCACTCTTCGTCTACATTTAGTAAAAATGGACCGAACCTATTTTTACACCCAATAAATAAAATAAGATATTAAATACACGAGTACATTTTTAATGCCAGTATATTTCATTAAAAAAACTTTTATCTGAGATACCACTAACCCATTAGTTACCAACAGCAACGTGTTGTTACTACTATAAGTTGTACCTAAGTAAAATTTCTGCCAAACAAATTAACTTATAAAAACCACCTACCGCCACCTGTACTACCCTAAATTTTGTCATTCCCAAAAACCAAAAACACATGTCGCCGTTGGTAATAAAATAAAAAGGTAGTGAGGATATAACTCACATATGAAACAAGATAAATTACAGAGTATCTCATGGCTAGTAGCAAAAACTTAACAGGTGGATTCCTGCCTTGGTAATGAGTCAAATGAATTTTTCTGAATGGATATAAGTAACTGTAATAAAAATTCGACTTTTCGCAAAAAATAAGTCGGAAATATTGGAAAAAAAATGCACAATTTGATATTACATACCTCTATAACTATTGATAGGTCATGGTTGCTTGAAAATTTTCGACTCATTATCAAAGAATTCACCTGTTAAGTTTTTGCTAATAGCTATGAAACACCCTGTATAAACAACTTCAAAACATTTGATAGACGTGGTAGTCGGTCGTAGGTAGAATTGGTGAACGTTACAATGCGTAAAGTGATTACTTAAGCCAACCGTATGATAGGTCGTCAGCCCCATGAAAACTTTACTTTACTTTCCCATTCGTGATGGGTCCGATCTATATTAACTACTACAATGTAGTACTACATTACATAGAAGTGTACACTTCATAACTTTTTGAAGTGTAGTGCACACTACAAACTACGCACAATTCATAGTTAATTCAAAGTACATACTTCAAATAGTACATTTCATTTTAAAGTGCATACTACAAAGTACACACACTTCAAGGTTATTTAAAGTACGTACTTCATATAGTATACTTTATTTTAAACTACACACTACAAACTACACTTTTTAAATTTTTGGGAATTCGATGTAGACAAATGAAGAAATTTTTAAATTTTTGGAAATTGAAACAACCCCCGTGGATTTGAAAATATTATTATAGTAGTACACTTTTCAGGTAGTACTTCTTGTAGGTGATTGATGTACTACATTTAGTTCACTTCATTAGTACCTACTGCAATTTTTTTTGATCGCATAACAGATTGTTCCATTTACTGTGCAAGTTATAACTTGGAGAGAATACCTATATGTAGGCGATCCTCTGCTTGAAACTCTCAAAGCTGTTATTAAATACATTGACATGACCGCTCAGTTCATTTAGGAGTTGCACACTACGCGTTATGGTGTTGTTATTCATTACATCCGTTCTGCATTTTGGAACATGATACATGCGACATGGCGCGTGACCTCGATTTCGCAAATAATTATTTCATTTCATGTAGTTTACACTACAAATGTAGTGCACACTTTGTAGTCTTTAAACTGGTGAACATGTGTGTGTTGTAGTCTACATTTTGAAATGAAGTTTTTTCATAAACTATTTCCCGTATAAAAATAGCTTCGTCTCTATGAGACTTTTATCATATATATCATGAATAAAATTATTTTGATACAATTATTATACTTGAAATTTAGACATATCAAAATTTTAATCTTTACAATTAGTACATTTAGAAAAAGTTATTTCTTGCCACTATAGAAAATATGCTGTTCAAATTAATGAAGAAAAAACTATCAAAAAAAATTGCGGACACCTGAAAACCATTCGGAATTCAAATGCCGCATCGAGAGACCGAGCAAGGCGAGCGGCGCTGGTGCAGGCCGCGCGGGATATTTGTTGAATAAAACAAAACCACCGGGAACTAAAGTGAAGGCTATAAATAAGGGGGGGCGGGATGCACGTGGCGCGGGGGACTAGTGATGGGCATGGCTGAAGAAAGTGGAGAAATAAGTACCAATTAGTTTCTATCGGCTGTTCCCCCGGGACCTCCGGCCGTTGCGAGGGACGCTCGCTCCTTACGACGCGGGGCGTGCGATAAATTTAAGGCATTTATTTACTTATTATTTTCATTATTCCTGTCCCCTGTTCAATTGTAGTCGGCTAGGGTCCATGCTGAGAAGAATGGCGATACAATCATTTAAATATAATCAGCCTATTATCCTTCTATACTGACGTTATTATTATTGCTGGCTGTAGTGTGGTAGATAGAAAAAAGAAAGGAGAGCTGAGATGGTTTAAAAAGGATGGTTAAGAAAATATATGAGGCGAGTGTTGAAGGCAACAGGAATAGAGGGCGTCTAGAACGAGTGTTTGAGGATGGCCCCGTTAAAAGCCGCAACAACCTTAGAACTTGTATGAGAAGATGTATGAATGTGGCCGAAGCAAAAGCGATGTGCCAGGATAGAAGAGTGTGGCGTTCAATCCTCTCTGCCTACCCCTGCGGGGAAACGGCGTGACGGTTAGTTAGTTAGTTAGTTAGTTATTATATTATTGACGTTAAAAAATTTGACGGTCACAATCAAACAAAATACGCTTATATCACATATCTCAAAAGTATACGATGCAAGTTGAAGTTAAAAATATTATTGGACTGAAAAAATATATAAAATTTTATGAGATCAGTATATTTGCATCAGCACCCCCCTCCCCTCCTCCAGAAAGTTTCGTAAGGTCACAAATTGGCACACTCGGTCAACATCAGGACATTGTGGATAGTAAACTATAAGTCTTATCGGGATAATAGTATCTTACCTTAATATCATTAAAACCTTAAAAGCCCTTTTATATGAGCGACTTAAATAAACTGCGAAAACATAAATGTGTCTGTGAGATAAATTCTTAGTGGACTTTTCCAAATTCTTACAAACAAAAATCAAATATCTCGTTGCGATAAATCCAGCGACATAAATATGCTCACATATGAAAATTATATTAAACATTTGCTCGTATGTTTACAAGTTGAAGATATGTTATGAAATTTTATATATTTAGAAAAATTATTATAATTACATAATTTGGTGTCTGTACTTTATTAAATTCACTATAATTATTCATTTAAGAATTACAGAGAACGGAGACTTTTTTCAGAAAATAAACTCAATGAGTGAGATGCGACGAGAAAATGAAAATAACGGAAGACATTTCAAGTAAGACTCGGAAATTGTTTGAGAGTAATGACACTTCACCCTTTGAAGATTTTTTCAGTTTACGCGTCGTCACTTGAATTGATGAAATGTAAAACGAAATTTTTATTTTATACTATTTAAAATCATCTCTTTCGTAAGTCATAAAGATAATCAATCAAATAAAGTCAGACTGTTAAGGTTTGAAATGGGATATTTGCATGTTTTACAAGAATGATAAAATATATAAACTATTACCAATTTGCCACTAGGTATTGATATATTCCGGAAATGTCACCTCGATGATTCTTATGATGATCATCTGGGAAAGCGAATGAAATTGGCCAATTTTTCGTATTTAGTATTCTTGTATTTTGTATCACATTTTTGTACGGAAAGTGTTAATTTAAAATTTGTTCATTAGGTTTCGCATATTTAAAATAAATATTTTTTAAATCATACAAATTAAAATTTTTGATCAATTAATAAATTACCAAACCGATTGTGTTTTAAAAATGAAGAGAAATTTTCGTGGGCTTTATATAATTATATGGACCTGTAAAAAATATTTTTTATTGTAAAGGCCTTTTAATACAAATTAAGAACACAGATTTATGAT
Source organism: Agrypnia vestita (assembly GCA_016648135.1). Lineage (NCBI taxonomy): Eukaryota > Metazoa > Arthropoda > Insecta > Trichoptera > Phryganeidae > Agrypnia > Agrypnia vestita. The sequence continues at coordinate 81,998 of JADDOH010000778.1, read as the reverse complement.
ATTTTCTAACAAATAATCTAGTACCTGTAATAAAAATAAAAATATTTTTTGCAAAGTGAAAATTGTTTGAGCGCTATAGAATTCAGTTCAAATGATCAAAGGTCATCGTAAAACAGATTTGCGTTACTTTAAATAAATATTTAGATTTGTCGTAAAATATTCAAATAATTTTTAACGTCTAATATAAAAGGTTAACAGGTAGTAAGTTGGGTAATTATTATTTTTCCTGAAAACCGAGAATCTGGAAATCTGGAACAAAAATAAATATTTTTTATCCAGCATCAATGCGTATTGGTGAATAATACTGGGCCCTCATGCTAAAGACGTTAATCTGATATATTTATATGTTAATACCATCACAATGTGAGACAAATAAAAACGATTTAATGTTTAATTTATTAACAACTAAAGTCACTGGATACGAGTTAAATAGAAGTATTGTTCTTAATTTTATAATCAATAAATGCCTCCAGAATATTTCATACACTTCTTATTACACTGTTCCTTTATTCTCACTTATTATTATATTATTATATTATATCACACACACTCACAATTAACGCACTAATTAATTCTATTGATTTGATCACATTCTAGTAAACTCCGTTCAATGTTCGCACGCAGAAAAACTTCATGCTCAGTAAAGTCCTCTCTTCACTGTCGCTGGTCACTGCTCGTTCTGTCGGTAAGTATCGCGTGAGTTAACCGCCACGAATCACTGATCACACTGGTTTACAGTTCTATCGCTAGGATGTCGCACACGTTATCGTCACGAATGACTGACCCTGCGTTGCGTGACGCCCTTCCTTTTATAGATAACACCCCTTTTCTAGATCCTTCGAGACTCCAGAACTGGTGAAACTTTACAGATATTATGAGAAACTTATAGTCGATTTCAGAACGGTATGCGGTGCACAATGTTATAGAATCTTCAAGAACATTCGATCATATTGATATCAGCATTCAATAGGTTCATTATCTCGTTATTATACTTATTTTTTCGCTTCGTACCATATCTTTTTTTTTGTACATACTATTTTTCAATAATTTTTGTATATACTCCTTATTTCTTTATGTATCTTATGTACCTGCTTGTCACAATTTCTCTATATGTACCCGTATCCTTTTACATTTTATGTATCACTTGTATCATAATTAAATATGTGTAAATCCAGAATATTTTGAGTATGTTTAAATTTTTCAAGAACATTCTACTGGATTTTGTTCCCAGGGGAATATAATGAATCAAGATATTGTCACGTGGGATGGCTGTGAGAGAAATGAATGAAAATGCTAGAAATTTATTAGCAATTTATAAATTACGGATAATTATCTATTCAACGTACAAAGTTACTTAACACTATTAATCTTAACGCTATTGTTTAAATTACATTATTTTGCAATATGTAACTTGTATATAAACACTTTATTATCGCTGGAATACTTTATATTAACTAGAACATTTCATTCAGTTATCTTGCTTTAATCCAGTTTATTTCGGTTTTTATGTAAGAACTTCGCTCGATTATTCTCTTGATTTATCGTTTCGAAATTTCACAGACGAAGGCATATTGGTCGTCGTCCTATTCATCTGCGTACTTTGTGGCCAATTTCAACTGTCAACGCGATAACGACAATAACTCCCGCTTTATATAATGCTGGTACTTTCGTACTTTCTAGATTATTCTAGTATTTAGGAAAAGATTTTCGTGACTTCTAGGCTTTTATAGGTGTTTATCGAATATTTAAGATATTTATCGAAGATTGCAGATCATCCTAGGCTGTTATCGATTTTTCAATGTTTGTGACAAGTGACCCAGGAGTGCGTAATGCTTTTTAGCATCTCGTTACAATATATTAAAGATGTCGCATGCTACTTTTTTATTGGTAAAAGAATGTATGGAAGTCTTTTTTTAGGATGTCCGTAGGGCTTACGATCTGTCATGCGGCTGACTTAAGTGATCACTTTATACAATATCACGTTCGCAATTCCACCCACGATGGACTACCACATCTATTTTGGAAGTTGTTTATGTTTAAGTAACACAGCTCGTTCTACCGTCACCCGAGACCAAAAATTTTTTAAATTTACAAAAAAAATACCTAGGGACTTTTATCTTTAAAATACCTAAGTATATGTGAACTTATATGGATTGGGTGGGACTGCACTTACCTCCCCACAAGTTGGAATAATGACGTAAATAAATAAATAAATAAACAGAAATAAATATCAGGATGACAATACAGAAAGGCAAAAATAAATAGGTACTTAAAAATGCGAAATGCACAGCACGCCGCACCGAGCCGATTCGATTGAAATGCGGCTGCAGCCCGGCTCCATACATATTGGTTGTTCAATCAGCTCGGACGCGAGGGCATTGTCAATATTGATTGCGATCTCCTCTAGCGCGGAATACGTAATGCGGCTAGCGATTATCTTATTTGCCTGCCGGGATTCTCTGATGCTGGGATAACGAAAAGTATATTTGATTATTTAGATCTGTACTGAGGACTTTATGTAAATCGGAAGACTAAGTGTTACATGTGTAACGGTGTATGGTGTTCTGCAAGCGGCGATGCTTCTGTAGTGCAGAGTCCATTCTGGTTGGACAATATAAACTAAATTTTGATATTCATTTATTTATTGCTATTTAATTTTATGTATAAATTTTGTTTGGACTGTGCCTGTCTCACTAAAAATATCTGTGTTGAGACAGGCATAGTTTACAGTATTTTGTAGGTTCAAAACATAGTAAATAGATAAAAAAGTGTTTAAAGTAACATAATAGAAAATATATCTAAGGCTATATTGTGTTAGTGTGTTTGTGTAAGTGTGCCTATTTTAGCTCTCCCCTTGTTTCGGATCCACTGTTTTATTTTGTATTTTATGTTAGGGTTGTAAATTGTGGTTAGCCCGAATTGTTTTAATTCATCAAGCATGCAATTAAGTAATTTGGGTCCAAAATAGTTATAGCTCCTTTGTCCGTGGTATGTAACCTTGCGATTTGTAGATTGAGTTTGTTTGACCGTGTGGTAATTATCGTTTGAGTTGGTTTAAACTGTGTATTTTTATGTTTGTATGTGTATTGTAGTATTCGCATAAATTTGTTTTATATCGAATATGTCGAATTTATTGAATATTACAGAATTTGAATATTTGAAATTTGTTAATATCAAAGGTCACTACGTATACTGTCGTACCTGCAAAATAAACTTAGATTTTCTTTATATTTTCTTAAACTATCTTATTTACTTTATATTTTGGAACAATTTAAAAAACATGTTTGATTAACGTTTTGGAGAAAACAAATGTAAAGGAAAATTAAACATTATTTTATCACAATCCAAAAATATAGAGTCAATCGGATAGTAAAGATAGAAAAATGACAATTGATTTTTTCATATTCGACAATAGGTTTACGTAGGGACTGTCGATACCACATCGCAACGAAAACTACAAAGAGCATTATATCCATAGAACTCTATTTTTCTAATGTTGCTTGTGTGTTAAACGTATAACGTGTGTTAAAACAAATGAATTATCAGATGATTCTAAAATCGAGAAGAACTGCTCATAATCGAACATTTTTTCAAATGAAGACAACAGCAAATTACGAATCTTCTAAGCATCTTATTTCGGCTTGTTTCATACTTTTTGGTTCTATCGTATAATTTTGAAATAATTTATGTAACCTTGAGCTTGGATTTTCAGGCTCGAGTAATGTTTTTTTAAAGAAGAATTAAAGTGGTCTGCCGAGGTTTTTTATTATTAGTATTAGTAAAATCACATAACATAATAATTAATAACGACTCTTACGTGTAACCCGAGTCGCGCTCTGATTGATGGGTCACACTCGGCGCACGGTCCTCATTAGCGACTACTCATCATCAGTGTTGTTTTGAAATTAGCTTGGTTGGTTGATGTCAGCTGATGTCATGATGCTACCTAGTTGATCTGGTGGCCAGTGGTACTATTTACATAGCACAAACTTTACGTTTTTTATTAAAATAGTAAATTCCAGCCTAATTCTAGCGAATTACGGACAGAAGGACGGACATACGAAATTAGGATACTTGATTTTATAAAATATGTAATACTTTTATACATATTTACCTGTTAAGAAATCTAAGCAAATAACCGAAATATAATTAATCCTGGGTGTACTTAGAAAGAATAAAAAAAAACTGAAAAATAAAAAGGATATCGGGTAATGTTCATTGCGTGATATTATAGTTTGGTACATTTTAGTATAAAATTGTACTGTGAAAAAAGAAAAGAATTTTTTTTCAGAAAATATAAGTATGAATCTTGTAAAAAGTGAAGAATATAATGTATAACTGACAACACGTATAGGTACATAAAAAATATTAAACATGAACTTGTGAGCCTGAATAAAATTACAATTATTTTAAAATGATTTAAGACTACTTTTATTATATGAGGCGTGCTTGCCCAATTCTCAGCCAACTTGCCTAGGCAGTTCACGTGTTTTGAAATTTTTCGCCTAAATTTTAGCAGATTTTTTTAAAATCTAATTACTCAAAGGTACGTGGAGTGCGTAAATTTAAAACTACAATTCATAAACATCAAAATCAAGTTGTTTATTTTCTGAAGTATCAAAAATGATATTAAATAAATGTACATATTTTACCATATTAAATAAAATACATAATAAATACACTTAAGATTATACTTATAAATTTACCACATACAGGGTTATTTGAAAAACATTAATAACCTCACAGGACTATATTCCTGCCTTGATTATGAGTCGAAAATGTTCAAGCTATTATGACCTAATAACAATAGTTAAGGAGATATGCGACATCAAAATTTGCATTTTTTTTTCAATATTTCTGACTTTTTTTTTGTAAAACGTTGAACTATCGTTACAGTAACTTATATCGAATATGAAAAATTTATTCCCTTTAATACAAAATAAAAAATAAAAACCCTCGATTTTCATTCCATGCATTCCGAGCATTCCAATTGGAATTTTTTCAGGGTTTTTATCATTTTATTTAACTTGTATTGAAACGAATGAATTTTTCGTAATCGATATGAGTTATTGTAATGATAGTCCAACGTTTTACAAAAAATAAGTCAGAAATATTGAGGAAAAAATGCAAACTTTATACTTTATAACCCTGTATTTTATACTTTTCATTATTAGGATTCTATTAATTAATCTATAAATACATTGGTCCACCCCGTCGTCACGTACAGTTATATAAGGGCGGCATCGTTAACTGTCAACCTTACCAGCATATACAGTTTGTGTACACCATATTTCGTATTGGAATTTTTCCCACGGCGACGAGTTAATAATATATAAACAGCTAAAATAACAAGGGAGTGATAAAGAGCAAGATTGGAATCTTAGGTTACAGGTGGATGACAAATAAAAAATATGTTTGTAATAAACTAAGTTACAAAATAAAATTACGTCTTGGATAAATTTTATTTTATTTCCTTTTTAGATGATCAGCCTTGGTTACTATCTCACTCATCTCCCATCTCACTCTGTTTAGTTCCAGCTTCATCATAATATTTGATGAGATTTCAAGCGGCGGTTTAGAATTTTGCGTCAAATTTTCTGACTTATAACGCCATGCATCCCGAGTAACATATCTTGCCCTAAGTCCATTCGTTAGAAATACTCAGATACCATGTCAACACCGTGATTACTTGACTAATAAAAGAAAATCCAATGATACATTTGTTCATTCAAAATATTTTAATTTAATTTGCCCTCGCGGGACTGCGAACATTTACAGGTTTGCTGCTATTGAATTATTAAAAACCAAACCTCAACTTATTCAGCGTTTTATTCGCGTTGTTGCGTTTTTTGTCAGATATTTTAAATTGGTTTTTATAAGAAAGAGTTAAAATTGATTGATTGATCCCAATTCTTTAGATAGTTCACGTAGTATATAATATATTTTCCAAAAATACATCACAATAAATTATTTTTAACGAATACTTTCATCGCATAACGAAATTTTAAATAATTTAGTATAAATCACTGACTGAAGTCCTTTCTAATACAAATATAGCGGACGGCCTTGTTTATAATAGTGTGTGTTCTTACATTTAGTATAATTTAAATTTGCAAATGGTTCTTCATACAGTTGGTTTCAAATATATTACAGACATTAACGCTATAACAATGGCTTTATCTGCAGATAGATGTAAGGTTATTAGTTAAATTAATATTTAATCAACGAATAAATTTATCAGCGGGGCTGTTATAAACCCTGTTGGACGATGAATCTGTCTAGCCCAAGCTTTAATATTATAATATTAATAATTTACACTAAAAATATTAAAATAATCTTATATTTATAATAATAAGTATTTCGTTTTTAAATATAATAATAATCCTTTTTATAAACGTATTTTGTTTAAATAACTAAAGTTTTGTCTTAGAACCGTTTCGTCAGGACCATGTTATTCTTTAACACGGTTCGATGAGATGAAATGGGTTCATTTACTCTTCCCAGTTGGTTCTGCAGTTTTTAAGAGGGAAAAATGAAAAAAAAGCTTTTCATAATTTTATTTAAAAAGTTCAAAAACGTTTAAGTTCAATAAAATTAACTCATCCCTAATTAAAGTTACTAAAAATAAATTTCGAATATCCGTTCGTAACTTTCTATCAAATAGCCGATTTCATTTTGTTTTCAATATTAGTATAAGAGCTGACCACATTCCGTTTTCAAAATCATTATGATTTCTAAATTATTATTGAATAAAATGAAAACATTGACTTATGCTTTTTTAATTAAATACTGTAAATTATATATTTATTTCAGATATTGATTTTTTATTTATTTCAGTTTAATGAGAATTAAAACAAATAAGCGAATCAATTATCTACTATATTGCATCTATTACTCGTATTAATCATTGATCAGAATATATAATTTTCTACGTAAAAATGTTTGTCACTACCGCATCCAGATGACTCGAATGATAATGAGGTACAAGGAGCAAAAAAAGCATAATTCTCTATGTAATAATGTTCAAAACTAAAGGAGGGAAGGGCACTGCCTTGCTCTAGAGAGCGTTGTTCTCACAACCTTATCTGGCGCCTTAATATATAAAAGTTATTTTTGACGGTTTATTAGTAAAAACCCATTTCAGTTATTAAAAAAATTGATTTTTGCTGGTGTACACTCGGTACCAAATGCTTTATATTTTGTTGAAATGCCGTCAATGTTGGTGATATGTACGCCTAAATTATTTCATCTGTCAATATATTTTTTGAATTTCATTTTGTAAAAGTAAAAATTTATTTTTAAAAAAATAGTTATTTTACCAAAATTTTTTTTTTACAATTTACCTACTTTCGTAGTTAACAAATAAATTAAAATCCGAGCAAAAACAAATCATGGCTTAACTTTTCACAACATTTTATGGAAAAAGATTTATTCACATTTTATGTAAATAATTATGTATTTTAATGGTCAAATTGGAATCCGATATCAAAAAAAGCACAACCGTGAATGTTAACTGTGTATAAAAGCAGAAAAAAGAGTCGGCATAATTATATATATATATATTTGTGTACCAAATTTTTTTATATAATATGAAGACTTCTTCAAATGATTATGTGGTGACGAAATTAATGAAATTTAAGAGAATATTATTTATTTACACCGCTTATTTGTTGAAAATATCATAAATAAATAGATGTAATAAAAATTTTAATTCAAAGTAGGTATATATAGAAATTAACAATATAAAAATTAAATATAAGGGAGATGAACAAATAATTAGGTACTAATATGAAATTTTCGATTTTTAATATTTAGCATATTTACGTTGTATTTTGATGAAGAGACCCGAAATACTTTAGTATTTTCAACAAATTAGTGGTGTAAAGAATGTTGTTAATTTTTAAATGAAGAAACTGGATTTTCTACCTATGAATTGCTTCCGCGTGCCAGTAAAATTGTTGTACGTGCCAGTATAATTGTTGTACATGTATTGAACCTGTGAATTTTGTTTTCTTGTAATAATATAATACTTTCAACGTGATTCCAGAGCATATAAATACAATATGAAATATTAGGGAATCAATTGGAATTTGTAGAAAAACTCAAAGTAGTCTTGAATTCCGTTTCTCTTTGAACTGTTCTTTGACCTGCAATGTTTGACCTCTAACGACCAATAATTAGTTTAGTAAGAGCAGGTGCTTGTATGTAGAGCCCGCCCCTATCCCGATTACAAGCGGTCTCCCAACAGTGCATGCGGGCAGAATGTCCAGGGACTCAAACAGGAATGAATTTCAAGATTTAAAAATTTTTTCAATCCTGTTTTTTTAATTTGTTTTATAAGCAGTTTGTTTATGATCCTTATGATATAGTCCAAGTGTGATTTTAAGTACAGCGTGAAAAAATATTTTAAGACAATTAGTATCGGTTGTATCAACTCAGAATAAAATTGTTTTAGTTGAAAATGTGAGATGGTTTGATCTTGCGTAACGTATGAGCGAGGGAAAGGATAAAAAGAAAAATATCCTGTTTTACATCTCATCGAAAGAACGCTTAGAGATCGAATCCACAGTGGAGAAATAAGATGAACCTGCGGCACGTATTATGTGATGGAGCAGATCAAGAAAAAAATTCTGGTAAGATCATGTAAACAGAACGAACAACTTCAGAATGCCTAACAATGCATTGCAGCTTACAAAATCCCACCTGGTCATCGTATTCTTGGAAGACCGCCTAAATGATGAAGGGACAGTTGGATCTCGACGTCCCAAGAATAGCAGCTTTCTGCTGGAACAGATCGACAGATATAGAGAAGAGGAAAAAAAGAAGAAAAAATTGATATCTATCACATGATATTATCCTTGGTGCCAGAGAGCATTGTGAATTTGGTTTATGTTGAGCATGTGCGAACAATAATTTATTGTCTACAATAAAATCGCTTTTAGACAAATATTATGTTAGTTTTAAATAATTATTTATTTAAAATATTTATTTTATTTAAATATTATTATCTTGTTTAGTTGAATATATCCAAGTAATCATAGAATTCGGGAGTGCGAAATTGGCTTGAAGACCTTTTGATTGTTGAAGGGTGTTTAGGTATGTTATGAATATTTTGTAAAGTATATCATAAAATTTTCAAATTGACAATTAAAATATTTAAATTAATGTTTTCTTCTCCAGACGCTTTTCATGGTTAATTTCATTTATTTCGTATAACTCAAAATTAAAAAAAGTTTTTATACAATAGGTTAAAATATTTATTATTTTTAATAATGTTGATATAACTATTACATTTTTTAAAAATATTATAACAATATAATTCATCCTGTGTTATTTATAATGGAATAGGTTTAGTCGTATCCGACATTTCAGCCCACATTTCAGAGGATGATGTAAGGGAAACGAAATGATAATGCAATACCTGATAGCACAGTAACCCTTGCATTCAGGCGCATTGTTCACGTATCAACTGGAAATTTGTCGAGGACATGCTCATGCATACACAAGGATTCAAATCAAGCTCAGGAGCTGGATATGGCACTGGATATAACACCTATTTCAATGCTTGTTCCATCATTATCATTTGGATTTTTAAAATTATCTTAAGAACAAATCTTATTTTATACCTACATGTACGGAGGTTCATAACTTGAAATAAAATAAAATAAATTAAATATAATTTCAATTAAAAATCAGTGCATTTGCATATAGACTATACAAATTTTAAATGAATATAATATTTCAATGAACAAAAATATTTTTTTCTATGTAGTCTGTCTTTATACGTTTACTCAATTTACATGCATTAGGAGTAAGTAATTTTAAATAAACTTGTATCGAAATAGTACAATTTTCTTAAATAAACAACAAAAACTCAGGTAGGTAGGTAGGTACTTATTTTATTTGAATTTAATTGAATAATCCCAGATAAATAATTAATTTACCATAGGTAGGTCACTTGATGGCTCAAAGTTTTTAATTAAAAAACTAGTTCCTGTTACTGATACTGTTAAATAATTGTTTAGTTCCTTGATAATGCATTATGGTGATTTTATGAAATTAAAAATAAATTTGATGAATAAATTAAAAGGATTCTCATATTGTGTGTGTGTATTACAAAGTAAAGTAAAACATATTTTTAAAATTATAATGTTGCACCACAAAGTGTCTGCCAAATCTTTCAATGAAATTAAAAGGAATTCAAAAAAGATCGACCCATCGAAAACAATGTTATTTCACCATAAAATGTATTAAATATATAAAATAAAAATTATCAGGTTCAAATTAACAGTACGCCTTGTATTTATCTCGTTTAAAACTAACTCATTTGATGCTACACAGGTACATAAATTTTTTTAATTAAAAAAAGCAATATGAACTCATAGACACGGAGAACTTTGATGAATGAGTACAATTTTAGATTCAAATGCCAGCTGGCTAAGGATTTATTTTACTATGGCTTTTTGAATGGCTCTCTCAAATGAAATTATATAATTAAATTACTACCCTGATTATAATAGTTGGAATGAGGATTGAAATGTCGGCTTTGACTGAAAAAGATTCAAAGAAATCATATTATCATCAGACAGTCGTGAAAAACTTTCACATTCAATATGTCTGATAATTTTAAAAAAGCCGTGTAAAAGTAAGATATTTTATATACTTGATAATTTAGGTAAATATAACAATATTACACATTTACTTGCATTGCACACTTACGCAAATATAAGCATGTACGTATAATCTGTCAGATTTTTAAGCACGCACCTAATATACCAGTTCCAATATCACTGAACATCACATCAGTGTTTACTGATACATGTTTGCTGACCTATATGTGAGCATTCTTTAACTACCATTTATAATTTGTTGTCTGCTTTTGTTAGTTGCTTTGTTTATACTTGTATATTCACAAATTGTAATTCTCATGGTCGGGTGGTTGGCAGATCTTCCATCTACCAATGCAATACACCATCATTAATTAACCCGCTAAACCTACATATTAGAGAAAAAAATTATCGAGCGGCATCTACCCCACTCCGAATCTTGCCGAATACTAGATATGTTAGCCATGAGAATATCTTGAAAAATGCGGTTATAAGGAAGGGTGGAGAGAGCAAATCTTGCTTTAAAGTAGAGATGGACTGATCAAATTAAAATTTGTATATAACAACCAATGCTAGAATGCATAAAAATACCAAAAATCAAAATAGGTGGACATAGATCATCACAATTAGCCGCATTCCTATAATTACGGTTCATATCATCGAGATTAATAAGAGAGAGGAATGGCTGTCATACAATCAAACAGTGAATAAAATCGATACAAATATATAGGTATATATATTAGGGTGTGTCACTTAGTATGGCGAAAAAAAAGTTTTTTATTTTTAAACTTAATAGTTATCAAAAGTTGCATTGCATTTATAACTACACAAAAATGCAAAAAAAGTTGCAATTCAAGTATACTTTTGGCTGGTTCTAGCGAGCCAAATATTCTGAAAATGTTGCTGTTTTCTTCTACATCATTTTTATCAGATTACTTAATTCGTTAATATATATATATAGATAATATACTAAAACAAAAAATTACTGCAAATTTTAAGCTGAATTATTTTAAAAAAATATATAAAGATATAATATAAAGACATAAAAAGTTACTATATATATATAGAATTAAACATTGGCATAATTTTCCTAGAATTCTACTTGGCTGCAATAAAACCTTCTCTAACTGTTTACCCTACGACAGAACCTGCAGCTATAGTCGTCAATTTAAGGCATCCACACATTTCCCTGCCACACACAGTCAGTAGATTTCTTTCTACTGACTGTGTGGCAGGGACTTGGGAAAATCGAATATTCGGACATTTCGTTCGACGAAAACTGTCCTCAGCTCTTCACTTTATACATAGCTCAAAAGCAGTAGTTCAGTCAGTATAAGTTTCTCATCCTGCCAGGAAATCATGTCGTAATAATGATCGCTCTCAAAATTGATTTGTGGTATCACAAAAGATCTCGACAATGATTTTTGCGAGGCACGAGCTTTCAAAACTCTCGTTTACCCTATTCTATTACAATTTTGTTGTCATTTGTCAACATTTGATGCCTCCCTGATATCACTCAGTGTAGCCGAAGCAATAGCAGCGCCTGCTCTGTGCGATATGCCATAACGATCACATACTTCAGCCAACTTTTCGAATTTTTTTGTACTTTCTCAATTTTCTCTTCCTTTAACTATGTTTCCAATGCCTATGCATCTGAAGGTTCTTTGGTCTTCAAAAATGGGTGGTCTTTAATCGGAACAATTTTATTTTGTCCACATTTACAAGTAGAATAATTTGCATTTGTACGCAACAATGTCAAAAAGAATTGTTGATTTAGTTATAAAGTTTTTTTTTTTTTACGATTGACTTTTTGCTTCTTTGTTGAATTTTTTCGATAGTAGCCTATATTGTTTGCAATATGATAATAGAAGCTGGCTCACAATGCTTGCATTTTTCCAAACTTCAAGAACGGTTCGGGCCATTTGAGAAGTGATGACTTTTGCTTGTGGTTCTGAACTACTTGACTGTTTCATTTCATGACGCACCCACTCATAATGTCATTAAACATATCCATATGTTGGTAACATAGTATTTTTGAATTTTTTGGGATATTTCTCAATAATACGTAATTTCGTACGACCTCTGGTTTCTTTTGAACTTGACGGATTCGATGCCATTGTGATTCGTTTCATGAATGAATTAAACACTTAAATTTATTACGTATAATATGTAGAAACTTTACGATGGTTGAAAACAAGTAAATTAACAAATACAACCGTTCGGTATGGAGTCTGACCTAATGAGGCACGCATAACGGGAGCGCGACCCGAAACAAGCCGAAATTGCCCGAACGGGGGTAGGTATTTAAGCTAACAGATTCTCAAAATGAACTTACATATGGCGTTTTCCTTATGCTGGCTATATTACTATTAAAAAAAAGCATTTATTCATTAAGACAATTGGTAAATACAAAAAATATATCTTGAAATTTTCGTGATTAACTTTGTGGAAGTTCATTGTAAATAACTGTGAATAGAACACAACGTTGTTTACTTCACACAATAACAGTTTAATTAAATAAATAAATTAAAACGTTTTCGATGCTTACTGCATCATCTTCAGTAATATACTAACTTAAGACTAGAAGACATTTTATCTAATGAAAGTAATCTGTCTTTTAATCTAAAATTTAGTAACTTTTTCACTTTTTTGCTGTACAAGCTGATAATAATATTTCGAAATTTTCGTGATTAACTTTGCGGAAGTTCATTGTAAATAACTATGAATAGAACACAACGTTGCTTACTTCTCACAATAACAATATTATTTTGTTACAATTAATAGATAAAATGTCTTCTAGTCTTAAGTTAGTATATTACTGAAGATGATGCAGTAAGCATCGAAAACGTTTTAATTTATTTATTTAATTAAACTGTTATTGTGTGAAGTAAACAACGTTGTGTTCTATTCATAGTTATAAAAATATATCGTTCTGATTGGAATGTTATTTTTCAACTTTTTCTATATTTCAAGGCCTTTTAGCTAGCCAAAAGTACCAGTATTAAGGAAAACTGTAAATACAGCATTTAATAACATATAAAAATGCAACTTTTGAAAACTATTAAATTCTAACTACTTCAAATCAAATTTGACGCGGGTTACTCCCAAAGTAGTTAGAACTAACATATGTATATATATATATATATATATATATACACATATTTATATATATGTATGTATATATATATATATATATATGGTCATCACAATTTTTGTTACATATATATATATATATGTAACAAAAGTTGTGATGACCCAGCTAGATAGTGGGTCTTCCTAACGTATTAAAGATGAATTCTGTATTAATAATTTATTTAAAAGGCCGTTGCTTAATCGCCGCAAGTTGAAATTTAATTTTATCTACTATGTTCAATTGATTTGCCAACTCCTGTCCGCGGCTAACAATGTGATGAATCCAAGCGAGGTGACCCGTCAAAATATACGTCATGGCATATAATATTAAATAATATATATTTCATTGCAATGAATAAAGTCATTTGCTGTATGATGTTAGCGAAAATAGTTGTATGGCGCGGGAGGTGACGACTGAAGCCGGCAATTACGCTGTAACGATATAATGTACGTGGAATAAAATATTATACCTACTATGAAATATTAAAAATAATGTATTCTATACAATATTAATGCTCTGCCAGTGCTAACTATACATTTAACTGAAAATAATTATTCTGTGAAAATTTCGCTTTTGAATGCAATATTAACTAAAAATATTAATTAACATCTTGGGTTCGCGTACGTAACTGATAATACCTAATGCCCTTTGCATTTACTAAGTGTATTACCTAAATGACTACAGCTATACCATCCTGTCCGTCAGGGACGAAACATAAAACACAGTTTTACTTCTAAAGTATAAGTTATAATAAGTTTCTATATAAGTTACGCGACAAAATACCTATTACAGTCGGGCTATGAATATGAACTATTTCCGCCTCATAATGGCGCTTGGCACCAATACTAAAACCTTTACTAGAAATAATAAATGCGAATAAATCTCGATAAATACAATATATACTATTCGTAATACGTCGTTGAATTGGCACATGATTCGTCTAATGGATGAAGGACCCCGTTTTGTATCGTAATAACTTCAAATTCTTTTATAGGAGCAGTGTGGAAACGATTGCATAATAATAATACGTAATATCTAACGAGTCTAATAATCTATACATTTATGTTATAATAAAATACGTTCACCTGAAACAACTCGTGTATTAGAAATAAAACATTTCCGTTTGGAGACAAACCAGCAAAATTGTTGGAACGGCGCAAAGGAAAAAAAATTCACACATATTAAATAACACTGAAATTAATAATTATAAACAGTTTGTATTAGTATATTCTTACCTTGAATGGTTCCATCTTAGACGTGCATGAACCTGTTCATATTAATTCCGTGGGGAAATAATACATATATTTGCTATCTACGAAATACGACATTTTTGAAGCGAAACTTCTTTATAAATAAGTAGATAAGGTCTCGGGGATGGTTTGTTCGAAAGGATTCTACAACAGCCCGTGAGTTTATATGAAATAATAGTTTCTTTGAATGCTAAATTTTGGTTTTTTAAACCCTCAGCATCTCTGCCAAGGGGGGTTAAGGCTCCGCGCCCGCCTAAACCCGGTGACCAGCTTCCTAAGTGACTAAATGGCCCCCCTTGTTCCTCCGGAACTTACTGCATCCCGAGACTCTATCTCTTCTTTACGAGATGTGATCCTGTGACGCCTCTCTTTTAGGCTTATAATTGAGATGTACGTACTCTTTTGGTACGAGTTTCTGATGATGGGTGTTGTCTTGAGGCGCCTTTCTTTTAGGCCGGTGTTTGAAGAATCATGTACTCTTTTGGTACGAATTGATGACGACATTAGCCTCCTTTGCGGGCATAGTCAGCGATGTTACAAATTATTGTGCAATCTCATTATGCCTTTTCAGAGCGGCGTCCCACGATTCTGCATCTTGCAACATTTACTTTGGTCAAATGTTAGAGTGTTAGTAACATATTTATAATATCCCAGCTATTCCATATGAGTGAATGATTTTTATACTGATTCTGGCCCTGTCTTTCTTACAGAGGACGAAATAGAAGTTAACGTTTTCTATCAAGGTTTTACAGCATTCAAGCATGGAAATCCTTCCAAAGACAAAGGGAACCTTTTTGTTGGTTTAAGTAGTTTGCGCCGGATGAGGTTAGGTGGTCGGTTTATTGACGACCCCGAGCAACAAGGAGGGCCCCACCTTTAAGGGACCCTGCAGGGGCTTGTGCGGGTTCCACGCCCAAGTGCCGGCAATCATCCACCCCTCAGCTAGCTAGGCTAACACAAACCAGATATCCCCAATCTTTAGTTAGATCTCCCCATTTAGTCCTTTACTCGTCGTTCTGAAGCTACTTGTTAAGCCGAATATACCGAGGTACTCAAATCTTAAAGAGTTAGTTGCAGACCGAGTGTAATGATTGCGCAATACCTACGCAATACAATAATTATTATAATCTTGCTACGAAGTTATTCATATAGAACTCCGTGTATTCAATTTTTAGCATAAACAGTATGAAAATCGCTTTGCATAAAAATACATCAGTTTGGAAGGAATTCTCATACGATTTGAACCAATATCACACAAGCAATCGTGATATTTAATTACACATAATTATTCCGATTTCAAATATTCCCAAAATAAATACATTTCGATACTGAAAATAATAATAGATAATATAAATGTGTTCCTTAGCTGTTACACAGTGGCGGTATGATCCCCTCTGGTACTGATGAATGGTAGATTCCTCCATACGTCCGGGCAGCAACTCCGTCCGCAAATGCTGTTCTCCAAATGAAGTCTCTGGCAGGAGTCTCTCGGGCAGCGCTTCCGCTCGCAGGTCTGGTCTCGAACTGAAAGGGCTGAGTATATCGTGTTCGCTCCTTTTATAGTAACGATTGCACCATACCTCCGAAATCCACGCTAGTGCAGTGACTCATCCTATGCGCGATGACTTCACCGCCGGGGCCCGCCATTGGCCGGATTCAGTCATCAGGATGGTCGCCTCTGGCTCAACCCGTCGAAGGCAAAGCGCGCCTGTGATTGGTCCGTTTCGTTAATATAACAGTAAGGCACCCGCTACACGCGAGACTTGCTGTTCCGATTCATAAATAATAAAGGCTCGTTCGCACCTACTCACAAGGTCGAGTCTATTAGGATTGGCAAACCATATTAATTTAACACAGAATTATATCTATGGTAAAATAAAGATCTAAGAAATATTACTTGTTTAGCTGAATATTCAATATTTTGTTAGCCTCTACATACATAGAATCTTGAGAAGAAATATATCAGGCTTTTACTTTTAAACGATTCAAACCAGAAGAAACATATTCTTGATGTCCATACTCGGCTTTTTTTTAAATATTATTATTTTAAGATTTTCTAAATTCATTAAATCTATCTCTATGTCGACCATCACAAAGTAGATTCTCGAATATCTCGCGTTTTCTGTAGATGGTCTCCCTGAGAAGACCTATGCCGACGTTTGACGCGTTGACAGACGCGGTCTCCCACCAATAAGGCTGACTTCATGTCACCCGCGAACAAGTACGGCTAGTCCGTAATTTTTGAGGCCTTTTTAGCCTTGACAGTGGAACGTGATACTGTGTCGAAATGTCGGCCTAAGTCTTCTCAGGGAGACCATCTACAGAAACGCGAGATATTCCAGAATCTACTTTTGTTACATACAATAGCGCTCGCGGAAACCTCAAGCAAAACATATATATAAATATATATAAATATATATAAAACATCAAATCGAACATTCAAGAGATAAATAAACTACCGAGAGTTGGTGCACTTTCTAAGTACGTACCGCAATCGTGCATTTTAGAGTTTCGAGAACCACAAAAAAATTACAACTCACTAATTACCAACGTGATCATAACTGAACTCAAATGGGTATGTAAAATTTACTGATACACTTTTATAAATAAATTAATACTGAATTATTTCAAATGTTTTGAAAGTACGTAGGTATTAAAAGGTATTTTTGAAATTAAGCTGGAGAAGGCGGGAAGGAAAATATTAATATCAAAGAGTATATTTATTTCCAGGAAATTTTGAGAGACAGGAAAAAATAATTCATGTACAAAAATTCGTTGGTAAATAGTAGGTTTTATATATTTTACAATATCAACGCACTTTGATTATTTTTCTCAGTATGTGGTAATTCAGTCTCATAAAATTTATGCCGCTGTAATTATAATATTTTTTATACTATGGTATTATGGATGGACAAACTGAAAAATTGCCAAGACATAAATTAACATGTCTAGTGCAGAAATATAAATATTTTCAGAATTGTTTTATAAAATAAGTAATTTAATAACTATATATTTTTTTTACTTTTTATGAGGTAAGTTTGAAGAACTCCATTATCACATGTATTAAAATAACACTTGTTTTTGATTCCACTCGTTTAATGAACTTTACTTAAGAATATAATAAGAGAACACCCAAGTAAATTATTTATTTCCAAATTATCTTCTTTCCATAATTAAAACAAAAAATTATATTAAAATATTATTTAATTAAAATAAAAGGTTTTCTGCTTCATGTTAATACCTATGTTTAATCATCTAGTAATTTACTAACTAATCAACCATCATGAAATTATCCTGCTGGATTAGGCAAAGAGGAAAAAACCCCACTATTCCGTCACGCCACACAACTTCTGGTTTAACCATTTCCAAACATTTTTTCATGCACGCTCTTTGATTGTTAAAGCTTTTAAGGGGAGGTAAAGTTAATTCGGTGAAAAAAAGCCATGTTTTCAAGATTTTTTTGGCGATACAGGTAGTGCTAGTTAGTTTGTTAACTTAATGTTTTTTATAATAAAACATTATTTAAACATTTTTTTTAAATTTTATTGAAAAATATTTATATTTAAGCAAGTGGCAGTGAATCTCTGGAGGCACCTCGAAAAAAGTGTTTTGCGGTGTATATCATAAATCGAAACAGAATCATCAGAAATAAAAAAGTGAAAATGCACTTGTTAAAAAAGATGTTTCTCGAGGTAACGCCCTGAAGATTTTTTTTCTATTTCAATATTTGGTTTATTCGATCATGATAGATCTTTTGAGAAAGCCTTCTGTTCCTGCTGTCTGCAAAACACGCCTCATATATTTTTTAATCGGTCTCAATATTACAAACGAAATATTGAGACTGATTAAATATCATCTAGATTTTTAAAAATAATTTAGAGATTTCTGAATTCAATATTGTCGTAAAAGTATAATATAAAAAAGCTACATTAAAATATATTTTGTATACAAAATTTAATACTGCGTACACTGGTATATATGCATATAGAATTTACCTATGACTGTTGTAGAAATTTACAGACAATATAAATGATGCACCCAAAAATGACTGACCGCTTCGGCCAACGACACGTTTTGGTCATGTCGTGTAAACGTCAATGCCAATAAATATCCCTCCATGGACATGCCCCCTTCCCCTCTTCCCACCCGCGGTCCCGCTTCTCTTCACACGACACGTCGGGATCGGTTGCCGAACTCGTCCAAAACTGTGTAAAAGCGGAACTAACAATTTTTACCTGGAGAACACATGCGGCAATCAACCACAAGATGCTAAAATGTCTATGATATGTTCAAAATGCGTTGCCCATTAATTAAATCACACAAGACATTATGATTCATGATAATGTACTTTCATAAAATAGTGCTGTTTGGGGAAACTTCTTTTGCCGAAGGGTGAACGCAAGGGCGTGCAGTGGGAACATCGCTGACTTTTATGTAACCAACTATTTGGAAAAAAAATCGGAATACAACATGTATTTAGTAATATTTCTATCACAATTGTTGTCATAGTATTCATATTTTGATAGGTTTATCGTAATAATCTGTGGCATAAACATTTAATTTCTAAGAATAGTAGATATTTCCACAAGGTCGGCAGTCGACAGTATAATTGAATACCCATTAGGGTGGGCCAAAAATTATTTTTTGTCATTTATTAAGGGGCACATCGATAAAAAGGTGCCAAATGGTCTCAAATTAACACATGTAAAATATCATTACATCCTGATAAGTCTAACTGCCTCCGGATTGATGACGATTTTTCTTTTTTTTCGAGATATGTTCTCATTAGGATTCCAAACCAATAAACGTAACTTTCTTCAGGCATAGACAATGTGTATCATGATTTCGAGTATGAGGGGTTAGTGGGTTCAGTGTAGGAGAGTCGAAGAATACCTAGGGCGTACGTGCGCCCTGTTCACGTATTTAGTCAGTGTCAGTATAACTCTGGCCGCAATTACTCGAGGTTATGTCGGGCTCGTTTTCCTTATTTCTAGTATGGTTCATACACGTCAAAAGCAGATATGTCCGTTGTTTGGTGATTCAAGTGATATTGAAAGTAATATGTTACCAACCTATGAAGATGTTATAAAGTTCTGAGTGAAATCGGCAAAAGATAAAACGTGATAATGAAACTAATAATGAACCCACTTACTTAGGAAATAGAGAATATTTTAGTTGCAAAAATTGAAGAAATATAGTCAAGAGCTTCTATTCCTACTATCCAAAAAAAACGACGGAAAGTGACGTTGAAAAGGTATCATCTGAAATTCAACAATCTTTGAAAAACCACCCTCAAATACCAAAGAAGGAATTGGAAGAATTTCGCCGTACCAGTTAAATATTGTTTGACATTTTGTCTTGTAAGTGTATGAATATTTACGAATGCATTTGCATTTGCTCCAGCTTTTGGCACATCGAAATGTATAGGCCAAGCAATCACCGATTTTTTTTTGAAATCAGAAATATCTATGAAGTCTTTGGTGGCTGTTGCATATGATGGAACTAACGTGAACGTTGGTAAATATGGAGGTGTCATACATCTGCTTGAAAACAGATTAGGTAAACCGTTGCAGTGGATTATCTGCTTACTTGATATGAATGAAGTACCGTTTCGGCACTTATTTTTACATATTGGTGGTGGCACATTGGAACCCAAAACATTTTCAGGGAGAATCGGTAAAGATCTAGAAGTATGTGAAAAAAGGCCCATTGTTCGATTTCAACGTATTTCAACAGAGTTATCCGAGTTTTCTGTTCAAGGTATTAGCACTGACCAAACATATTTATATATGTTTGGTCAGTGCTAATACTTTATACCTTATATTTGTTCTGAAGTCTGAAGTTCTGAGTCTCAGCGATTTCAACGGGCATGTTTCCTAAGGATTTAGTTAACAAATCGCCAGGCAAAATGTCTCACGCCCGATAGCTAACTCATCCTAATCGAATTCTGTGTTTGTATGTTTTAATGGAATCTCCTTCTTAAAACTTAGTAATTCTTGCTATATATGTCGTCAAGGCTTACGCCCCAACATTCACCCTTCCTGTAAAGATGGAGCACGGCACCTGTTCAATCTCATCACTGCAACAGGATATTTGTTCACAGAACTGAAAGCCATAATAGAATCTGTAATTCAATGAAACAGTTACTTCGCACACCCTGAAAATTTATTAATCGCAATGCTGACTGACTTGTTTCAACTACCTACTATAAAATTGGATGCGTTGTCTTATACAGATCTCATTGACTGGTAGGAGAATATATCCGATCCATCAATATTGAAATCCATACCTGAAAAAAACATCCAACTGTTTGTCGTTCAAAAGCAGAAAGATAACTCTCACTACTACGCCTGCCATGCCGCAAGAAAGCCGTTGAAAGGGCAGTCAAGACTGTGACAGAAGCTTCAGCCACATTATGTAAAAAATCTGAGAGAGAAGGCTTCATAAAAAAACAAATATTATTTCGGAAAGTCATGCCGAAATTCGATAATATGAAGGATTTTTCGGCTGTTTCAAACATTATAAAAAATAATAATTTTAATGCCATTTTTGTAAACATTTACTTGTAATAAATAAATTGAACTCGTACAAGTATATTTAGATTTATTATTTAACTTTTTAAGCATTTTAAACTTTTTAAATCATGTTGTAAAGACTCGTTAAAAAATGAGATTTTTTTCCAAAATATGTGTTCTTTAAAGTCAATCCGGAGGCAGAAGATGATATCCCATTGTAATGAAATTTTATAAGTAAGCTAAAAACATCATTTAACACCCTTTTCTTGATGTGCCTAATAGAAATCATAAAAAAAAAACTTCTTCATACAACGGTGGCCCACCCTAATACCCATACATGTTAATTGTTCGAAGAATATTTTTTCTTCTGAATGAAGGCTTGAACTTTGTGGTGACATTATTATTAAGGGGGTATTCTAGTCTAGAAATTTTAAAAAATAAAAAAAATTTTTTTGTATATTTCGTAAGTTTAGACATTCAGAATTATGTCCTCCATTTTTCAAAATTCCAATTATTTACCGAGATACAGCGATTTCGATGGCGCGGCAAGTAACCGGAACAAATCGAACAATAGAGGGGGCGACTTTGCCGGCTACCTGCGGATGGATTACCTCATAAAATCTTTCTTATATACTTTACCTAAATAATGTATATTTAATTGAAGGTCATATTAACGTATTTTTTAAAAATCTTTTCGTTCTACTATTTAGTTCAGTTAAGAATCGAGTCAATCTTTAAACATCGTTGACGTGCGTTCTCTGCGAATATTTTCAAATATTTTGAGTCAATATTATAGTTTTTGTGTAAAATGGATAAAAAAATTCAAAATACATATGGTGCTAAGCGTGCATATAGAAAGACGAAAATACAATTTAGAGGTAATCAACATCCTGTAGAAGAAGAAGTTTCACTAGTGCATCCGCAGCAAAATTGAAAAGATCGGGTGACGAAGAAGTTAAAATAGTAAAAAATTACGGCCATTGCATTTTAGAATTTTTATCTATTTTTACATCACTTTCATTATTAATTTTGTGTTCTACATGTAAGCAAAATATAACGTTTTCGTTATACGTCAAAATATAAAAATCGTTGAATTCTTTAACATGGACTTTTACTCCGAAACACATAATGCAGGAACGCGGACCATTGAAATTGCTATTTTTCTCGCTGTTAGTACTTTCAATGAAGGTTTTATACCCATTCTAAAAATACTAAACGTTATGTGAATCACGATTGGTCCAGAAGCCCATGGGTTCGCTGGGAAACGGGATGAAGTTCAGATCGAACGCTCTGAAATCCGAGCTTCGGATGCTTCAAATGCTGCTCGTCTACAAGAAAGAATTTCAGAGAATGAACATTTTGAAGTGGAGAAAGGTCCATTGTATGAACCAGGAATCGCCAATTAAAAATATGTAAGTGTAAATAAGTAAGTACTGAAACTTTACTCAAAACTTTAAATGCGTTTTTCTAGAAACTTCATTTTTCAAGCTGGCGGACATGATATCTCAAGTTCTACTAAACCGATTTATTAAAATTTTTGTGTGAACCTTCTCTATATATTCCTCTATAGCCCCTACCAGATAAAAGTCGAAATTTTTATTTTTACTATTAAAAAAATAAATGTAACTGTTAAAAAACGCGAAGAAAGGTGTTTTTTTTTCAAACGGCCGCCATTTTTTTTTTGTATTTTATTTCTCCGAGATAGGGGCGATAGCGACATTTTTACTAATTAAGAATCCGTTAGAATTTTTTTTCAGATGAACACAAGGCTTAGAACCATGTCCGCCAGGACATCCATTTTTTTGGACCCCCCACTTTACCAGGCGATAACTTTTTGAGTTTTGAATTTTTTATTATTTTTTTATTTTTGATGTATTTTTAAAATATAAATAAACGAATCATCATAAAATGTCTACCAAAAACATTATTTGTTTCTATTTTACAAAGCTCTAAAAATCCCCGAAATTCGTGCCTCTAGACTAGAATACCCCCTTAAAATAAAACACAAATCACGTGTTACGGTAAAGGAGATGGCGAGGGGTGGGGGGGTCGTAGCTGTTAATTGTGGAATGTTATCTCAAGGGGATGGAATAAAAAATTAACATCTCCAACCCCCCCCCCCCAACATACTTGTAACAAACAATCCTGAAGTAGAGAACATTGTTCTCGAAACATGTAGATTGTATAATCTAATAAAGTGGTGAAAACAAAGTGATTTGTGTTTTATTTTATCCAAACATGTCTTTTTCTTTTAAATTTTCATTGCGTTATTGTTTGTTAAATAATTTTATTTGTGTAAAACAAATTTTTATGATATTTCTGATAAATTAATTAATTCATTTAAATAATTGATAATTCACTGAATAACTTTTTGCAAAAGAAAAAAGATCGGCTTATCAACAGGTTTTTTTTTGTTGACAAGGTAAATTTATTTTGAAGTAACATAAGTTTATATATTATATAAAAGAAAAAGAAAATAGATAAATTTATCATCATCATCGCCATTCTCTTGTTCTAGCAGGGTTGGGGTCTCAAAGACCCGACAAGGTGCTTCCATATTCTCCCATCTTGTACTGCTTCCGTATAAGTAAACCAATCCAGACCCATGCTGTTTTCATAAACTTTTTTGTTGTTTAATTTTTCAAAGCAAGAAAACACTTTGTGGCTTGACATTATAAGACATTTAAGAATAAATTAAATACTATGTTTTAAACCACTTTATTGCTATATATTTGTCAACTAGTTTCGGTTGGACTCAACCTTCTTCAGGACAATTATAATATAGACTAATCTAGGTACAGAAATTTATAAAGGAGGAAAGAAAAAGAGAGAGAGACAGAGTATCAACTAGGTGGGGGGGAGGGAAGGGGAGGAGTTAACTGAAGATAGAGGGAACAGTTTTAAAATCGGAATTAGATAAATTTATTTGTTTATTTATTATTTGACTATTATTATTGATAGCTTTATTAATTTCTAATGCTTCTAGATTGTTAAGTCGCAAACCTAGTCCGTTTTTGTATTGTTTTTTGTTGTTGTTTCTTCGGCGATCCATCGGTCGACTTCCTTCCGAAGTTGCCAGGAGGATACTTCTTGTTATTCGTTTCTCTGGCATTCTTAGCTCATATCCAAGTCACCTAATTTTTGATTTATCTATATAGAGTAGGGGCTCCATGCCGAGTGTGTGCCGTGTGTCGGCACTTCTCTCTCTGTCCATCAGTGTTTCTCCCGCTACCCCCAAAAAAACTCTTCTCAGAGAAAACTCGGCAGCTTGGATCCTTGCTTTCACTCTCTCTGTTAGGATTCAAATTCGATTGCTATATATTATTAGGGTGGATCTTGTAACGATATTGGCCTATTCAAATAGACATTGCTGAAAAATTATACGAAAATATCTATCTGCTAAAGTTTATAATAAAGAGAAGCTTCACAAACCGTTAAATACTCTATAATTAAATATTTGCCGGATAGGTAGGTGCGGACGAGCTTTATTATTTCTGCACGCGGGCGTGTAAAGCAGGCTTTATGTTATTTTGTTTAACGAGATTGTCCAATCACAGACGCGGGCCGTGAGCACCGAATCTGGCCAGTCAGGAACGTGGATCCGCGGAACGAATTCGGCGAATCAGAGGCTTTCTGAGTTAGACTTTGACTTTTACACGCTAGTTGGAATCAAAGATGGCGCGAGATAGGGACTATTTTTAGGCGTTACAAATTAGAAAGCGGCACTTGAGTTTTCAGCTTGAAGGTCGGCGGAGGCTTTGTCGAGGAGAGTCAGTAAGGAAGATAATTTGGCTGGATCGAGGAAAAAGCCAGAGGTTGATAATAATTCAAAGAGAATTGGAACAGTGAACAGCTAAGCATTTTCAATATTATTTATTTCTATTGCCTTTTTCGTGTATTCAATTTAGAACTTTCTGGATCGTAACAATTATTGATACATGTTGTGGATTGTTTTGTTACGTATTTTGGGCCTAGTGATAATTATTACTATACGCGCTTCGGATTTAATGTACAAGAAATCGTAATGTGGCGACTGTGATAGTTATTCAAATTATTGCATAACGCTTATGAAATATATAATTCTGTCGCTGTTCATATGAAAAATCACTTAAATTTGATATTCATATATTACCAAAGATATAAAGGCTTTAAAATGGAATACTTTACTGACGCAGGGTGTTTCGTGGGATTTAAAATTTCAGAATAATTATGTATATTCAATGTCGCGAGGTTCGGAATGTGCGAGAGGTTCTTCAGGGCGGATGTATTCTTATGCTAAAGAATGCTTTGTTATCTATACTGGCGATTGAATACACGGATTTCTATATGATTTGTATTGTTTGGAAATAATTGGGATCGGAGTATTTATGGGGTTTTGATATCACGATTGTCAGTGTGATATAAATTCAAATCGTACGAGGAGTTTCTTACTAATAATATATTTTAAAAATGCATCTGGATTTTATATTTATTTTATTAAAACATGAATGTGTGGTTTATTTGAACTCGTTACATGTTTGTATTGCGTATCATTAGGCAATCGTTGAAAACACGATTTGTTCCTATCAAGTTCTTATAAAGACGTGTTTCGAATTGTATATATTCCTTAATTGCGGTGGTTATTCATATGGCATTGTTTTTATTCATTCAATATTAGATATTTGAAATGTTTTTTTACAACATATTCCATTATTGTGGGTCGTTTACGGTTAGATCAGATCAACCTTCGGTCTTCCGTAGCCGTGATAGTTTTCATATGACATTGTTTAATTCATTCAATATTAGATATTTGAAATGTTTTCTAGAACATTTTTCACTATTGTGGGCAGTTCGCGGTGTGTTCAGGGGTGGTTAACCTTCGGCCTTCCGTAATTGCGATAGTTATTCATATGACATTGTTTTATTCATTCAATATTAGATATTTGAAATGCTTTCTACAACATTTTCCATTATTGTGGGCAGATCGCGGTTTGTTCAGGGGTAGTTAAACTTCGGTCTTCCGTGATCACGATATTTACTTATATGACAGATTGTTTTGCTTTGTTCGTTTAATATAAGTAATATCGTATTTTTATGAGTTACCGTAATTATTTATCTATATGATTTTATTATTGAGAGTGATGCAACGAATACTATCTTCACGAATACGAATATCAGGCTTACTATTCGGTGAATACGAATGCGAATATTTCCACCAAGGTGGGGGAACTTGAACATACTTGTAAATATAATAACCTTGATGCAACGAATACTACCTTCATGAATACGAATATCAGGCCTACTATTCGGTGAATACGAATGCGAATATTTCCACCAAGGTGGGGGAACTTGAACATACTTGTAAATATAATAACCTTGATGCAACGAATACTACCTTCATGAATACGAATATCAGGCCTACTATTCGGTGAATACGAATGCGAATATTTCCACCAAGGTGGGGGGGAGAACGCAAGCATACTTGTAATTGTATTGTTTATGTCTGCTTGTGATATCACTATACGGCGTAGATGAACTAGTTTGAAAGGGCTTATGTTCTGTATGTGCTTGGCGTAGAGGGAATAGTTTTCTTGTTTCTAGGACCTAATACAGTTTTACAGGTGCTGATATTGAAATATATATATATACAAGGAAAACACTATTTTGGGAATCACTAACTGGATGACAGATATTGCAGCACACATACACACAAGGAGGACGTTATGTTAAATACATGACTGGAAAGTTGTTATTGGAATACACAGGCGCCACTAGAAGATATGGGCAGTTTGCAGAGAACTTCAACTTCTGTCAGTTAAGGACCTTTTACTATTACTATTCTTTCGCCTTTTTGCATAACCGTGGATGAACTAGATTGAAGGGGTTTATGTTCTGTATGTGCTCGGCGTAGAGGGAATAGTTTTCTTGTTTCTAGGATCTAATACAGTTTTACAGGCGCTGATATTAAAATATATATACAAGGGAAATGAAGGGCTACACAGGCGCTGGTAATTGCTAATTGTGGAGAGTTATATTACTTCGGATCAGGATGCCATCTCAGAAGCAGACCAACTACAGAACTAAGATAAGAACCTTTGATATTATTTATTCCTGATGTTTTCTTATGTGTATCAAATGGAATGTTCGTGCTATATAATTTGTCATTGTCTCATGGTCACTATTCATTTCATTACGTGGTTTCAGAGTTCGACGGTAACGGACGCGGAAACAAATTAGTACTGATGTCGGGACGTAACGTCGGGATTATATCTTAATTATCTTTAGGATAGAAGCGAGGTCATCATACGTGCATTCTGCATTTCAAACGTTTTACTAACATATATAAATACATATTATTGCGTTTTACAAATTGAATATGATCGCGGGAAATAGGCATTCCGTCCGGTTATGCAATGTTAACTTCCAACGTAGCATAATGAGATCTTATTACCGGTGCTAGACTCTCGAGGTTAGTCACGTGATTGTTGTATAAATGGAATAGTGAAGGGGATTGAAGAAAGAGATACACTCGCGATACAGATAGTTGTATGTAACTGGGATCAAATGACGGGGTGCGTGTTCTCGGTCCAGGGGATGAACGGGACTGCGGAGACACTCTGGGTGGGTCTAAGTAGAATTGCGCAAAGCCTCCACACAGTTAAAATGTGTTCAGTCAAGCAAAGGTGAAGCATTTCGAATCGGACCAGAGCGTCGTGCCTCAAACACAGCCGGAGGGAAGAAGCCCCTACGTTCTTTCACTCCCTTGGCCCGACGAGCTCGAATTCCGGATATGAATGTTCATGAATGTCAGCTAAAAGACTCAGGTAGCCGTACCTCAATCGAAACCTTCGTTCGGGACCTCATCAACGTACGAGACAGGGCGTTCCGCATGGACGAGCAACTATGAGAAGCAAATGAAGGGGATTGAAGAAAGAGATACACTCGCGATACAGATAGTTGTATGTAACTGGGATCAAATGACGGGGTGCGTGTTCTCGGTCCAGGGGATGAACGGGACTGCGGGGACACTCTGGGTGGGTCTAAGTAGAATTGCGCAAAGCCTCCACACAGTTAAAATGTGTTCAGTCAAGCAAAGGTGAAGCATTTCGAATCGGACCAGAGCGTCGTGCCTCAAACACAGCCGGAGGGAAGAAGCCCCTACGTTCTTTCACTCCCTTGGCCCGACGAGCTCGAATTCCGGATATGAATGTTCATGAATGTCAGCTAAAAGACTCAGGTAGCCGTACCTCAATCGAAACCTTCGTTCGGGACCTCATCAACGTACGAGACAGGGCGTTCCGCATGGACGAGCAACTATGAGAAGCAAATGAAGGGGATTGAAGAAAGAGATACACTCGCGATACAGATAGTTGTATGTAACTGGGATCAAATGACGGGGTGCGTGTTCTCGATCCAGGGGATGAACGGGACTGCGGGGACACTCTGGGTGGGTCTAAGTAGAATTGCGCAAAGCCTCCACACAGTTAAAATGTGTTCAGTCAAGCAAAGGTGAAGCATTTCGAATCGGACCAGAGCGTCGTGCCTCAAACACAGCCGGAGGGAAGAAGCCCCTACGTTCTTTCACTCCCCTTGGCTCGACGAGCTCGGGCTCTGGTTATGAATGTATGTGAATGTAATAACTCCGTACTCAAGGACGAGATAGGACGTTCCTCATGAACGAGAAATTATAAGATGCAGGTAGCAGTTCGACAGTCAATACTTATGCTCGGGGCCGCTTTAATGAACGAGATCTGTTAGCAGTTTAACAATCAATTTTTACGATCGGGACCGCATTCAGGCGCGCGATGGCATTACTAACACCATCATTCTCATCAGTCACCACCTTTTCTAACTTGCTGTATACAGAGACCTTCGGGGTTCTCTCTTCCCGGCCAGCGAGAAACATATCAGGAACTTACACAATCAACTGTAATAATCATGCTGTTTTACCATCATTTAATATCTCTAGTCAATAAGACTACACCGTGGGATCAATCACATCAACTATATTTGGCGATGCTAACATGGCTCTGACTGACGCGCTCAAGGGAGAGTCTTTTCCAGTCACCCAGTTAGTTCATTCAGCCCTTTAATCAGCAGTAAACATCATAATAATCCGGCTCATGTAGCCGCAACGTGGGATCCTCATCATATACACCAGTCAATTTGACTGCCCCGCGGGACAATATACAAACCTTAATATCAGACGCGGGATTTCTTCCTGATATGTTTGTCGCCGGGAAGCGAGGACTTCGGGGGATTCCAGCAGGAGCAATAGAGTCTCGGCTTGATCTTGGTCTGCAGCTTAGTGTGGGAGGTTATGTCTAAACAGGAGTTAACCACCGGATGCGGCGATGCTCTGGGGCCGCATCCCCCTCCCCCCTACAGGGGGGGGGGGGCATCTAGAATCCACGTTTGAACAGAAGTGGTTAGACACTTCTTAAATTTCACTTACAAATCTGTATCTTCCATTCCCTTAGAATCTCGGGCTGCGATAATGTCAGACAAAGCTTGCCCTGAGCCTCTGTTGCGCCTAGTTGTTGTGAATATATATATGTTTGTCTTCCCCTACTATGTACTATGAACAGATTGAGCAGATTGGACAACGTGAGACGCGCTATCGGTAGGTTTCTTACTTGTGTTTTGAATATAACGTATGCTATTATATCTTGTAAATCTGTCATAAATGGGTGCCGCATGTGGTTGTGCTGACACTGTTCTAAGCTGCTATTATGAGATGTTGATAATCAATGCGGGCGGAATCTTTAGCGTATGCCGTTAACTTGGCAACGATTGTATTGTTTTATATTACAGTATTTTAACCCCGATGGTATTATAGTTATGGCGGTTCAATGTAAGGGAGTTTTGCTACTAGCGTTTATTCCTAGGCTACGCCGCATATAATTGGCTTTTAGGCCAACTCCGGACGTGGACGATATCGGCTATCTCTCATATAGGCGAAACTGTAGAATTCTAGAGCGGTTTCTAGAAGGACGAGTACGGATTAGTTACGTGCGTTTGTTATTTCTATAGTTAGGTAAGACTTCGTTCTATATTAGTCTAGTCGCGTTAATAAGAATACGAATTTCACCACGTATCAAAAGAATTTTGGATAGCTACGGACACAACGGAGGAGGAATTTTCCTAACCACTAGATAGATCACGACTGGCCAATTTTGAAAATATAAATTATTAACAAAAAAAAAAAAAAATATTAGCTTTCATGTAAATATACTTCCGAAGTTCTAAGTTCAACTTAAGTTTTCATCTAGTAGCTTAAAGCATAAAGTGTGTGCTTAAAAGTCCCAAAAGCTGTAATAAAGCTCAATTCGGTAGCTTAAAGTCTCAAGCTTTGGGCTTTTCGTAAAACTTACATTATTAAACTTTATAGTTAGGTATTTAGCTTAGGTGTACAGGTAGGTAAGTTACAATCTCTATGTGAATCGTAATTTTTGACACATTTTAATATGTTCAAAGATTAATTTATGATCATAATAATTAATAAAATATTTCTTATTATTTAATGATTCCATTAATTTATCATTAGGGCTTTTTTTAAAATATTGTTTTATATAAAATTATGTGGTGGTATATTAAATATATAGCCGTAAGTTCGTCAAAAATCACGGGATATAACTAGCTATAACTAGTCAAGAAAAAGAGAAAAAAGTTTTTATACTATAAAGAAGTTACGGATGTTACACGATGTTACAACAGACGGACGGACAGACAGTGAAATTAATATATTTGGGATAACAACTCTTGTAATCCATGTACTTGTACTATGAAAATATGACTAACTTGATGATACCCTGAGACGAATTTTGGTCCCTGATCACTGACAAATAGACGAGTGTCTTATAGCTAGACCTTCTAACATGACTTGTTATATGATTTTATTGTATAAATGTTTAAATTTACTTTTTTTCCGAATAAATACACTAACCTAAATAGCTAGTCACATTTTTGTTTTAAAACATACGCATTAATAAATTCATGACTTGAAAACAAAGCATTCTAAAATAATAATGTATTATTTTCGCATTTGTACGCTAATTAAATTTTCCAATTAGGTCGGTTGTCTGGTACACCACAATATGTCCTACAGACCTGTCCAATTATTATTTTCTCATTTCGTTTTAAGAAGCTTAAATAAATATAAAACATGTATTAATTTTTTTGTTTATAATTAATTTTGTTTATAGCACACGAGATAATGTAATTAAATAAATGTTTTGTTTAGAATTAAGCAATATGCTTTGTCAAGATTAATTTTTTTTATAATTCTAGTAGGTAGCCAAATGTTAAATAAAATAGTTTAATATATGGGATAATTTGGGTGTTCAGTGGAGTATGTTTATTAATTTTTTTAATATTTTTAGGATAAGATTTAGGATGCCTAAATTTAGTTGGTTATTTATGAAAGTTGATAATTTTCAATTTTTCCAAAACATTTATATAGAGACCGACATTAATTTAAAGTAAATTAAATTATTTACATGTAAAATAAATATACCCATTTTTTATCACTAGTAAGATAAAAAATTCGTCTTAATTATTTATCAGCTACATATAAATTTGTTAAAATTCTGTAAAACTCTGAATATTTGAAGACCTTAAATGCATTTTGATTCTCCTGTCAAAATTTCGAAATGTTTTTGATTTTTAAAATGCAGTTCAGCTTTTAGCAACAGTTCCTACATCACAATTATCTTTGTCTTTTGAATTTATCACAAATTTTCCCTTTAATATTACTAGTGTGAAATGCAGGTCTAAAGTTTTGTTCTATAATTGATTTCTAAATTTATATTTCAATAAATTTTTCGCCAATAATCAATCATATGTTGCTGCAATAAAAAAAGAATATAGTTATCGATTTGATAAAAAATGAATACTACAACATTCTAACAGTTAAAATATAAAATAATTACTGTATATTAATATACCTTAACTATACTAACGAAATGATGACTGACCAAGATTAAACAATATTTTTTAACTAATTGAACTTGAAATAACTCATATATTTCTTACATAAAACATATTTAATCAAATGTTTTGAAGTAACAAAAAGTTATGTATGAAATATCCATCACACTTATTTTTTATGGAGTTTCACATACGAGTATTTTAGAATTATAAATCTCAGATTTATTTTTAAATAGAGATGCGAACACTGAATACATGTCACATCAATATTCTTACTATTTTAATACTGAGCTGAACACTTGTGCTATGAAAATAGGACTAACTTGCTAGTCTGGAGCGAGGTTAGAATCCGCGACCTTTGGATTACGAGGCGAGTGTTCTAACCACAAGACCAACAAGATACTCTAATCGTTATTATTCTTCCTCTTTACCTGCTACCCATTTCGTGTGGACTAGGCTCTCTTTAGTTTTCTTTTCCACGATTCCCTGTTCCAGGCAATCGCTTCGTCCAACTGGGCATTCTTCAGGTTCAGTTGGACTCTTTTTATTTATTGTATTTTTAGTGTAGTATGCAATGTTATGCATTGCATGATTTTCATACCTCATAGCATGGACATTGGACATACCATTTCAGTTTCGATTCCTTAACCTTTTCAGTAACAGGGACCACTCTCAAACTACCCCTGACCCATTTCACACTCGGTCAAGCCTAGTTACACTCCCAGACCATTTGAGCATTTTTATTTCGCTTGTATGGAGTTTTTGCTCGTGCACCTTCTTTACGGTCCAGCATTCTGAGCTATAGATTATTGCAGATCTTACTGTATTTCTATATACAATATCTTTGGTCCTCACAGATACACGATTATTGCAAAAACATCAGTGTGCTATCTCCATTTTTGCCATGCTACTTGCGATGACGTACAATTTCATGTAAAATAATTATCAGCATAGTATCTGTACGATGTTGCTATGCGATACTATAACTTCCGTTGATTATTAGATTTGGATGGAAATTCGTTGTTTATAGTTGTATATAAGACATGAACCTGCACACAATATCTTACTGTGAACTTGGTCTATCTATCTTTGGTTTATCTTTGGTCCTCACAGGTACACGATTATTGCAAAAAAACATCAGTGAGCTATCTCCATTTTTGCCATGCTACTTGCGATGACGTACAATTTCATGTAAAATAATTAACAGCATCTGTACGATGTTGCTATGCGATACTACAACTTCCGTTGATTATTAGATTTGGATGGAAATTCGTTGTTTATAGTTGTATATAAGACATGAACCTGCACACAATATCTTACTGTGAACTTGACAAGTCTAGCTTTAAAGCTGTACGTACTCGTATTTTAAATGATATTAAATAAATAAAAATTTTAAATGTAATGTTTCTGATGCTCAAAAGTTATGTCAGATGTTCAATGTGTTTATGTAAGCACTCATAACGCCCGTCATAACTTTCCAGTACAATCTAACAGAGTGGAACAATTCCAGAAAATTGGTCCTGACGTTGCATCTTGCGTAGTCTCTGAAAGAAAATTAAATAAAAGAGAACTGGGAAACGGAGAATCTTGTATAAATAAAAATATTAACGTAGAATTTATTTATTCAGGGCGTGTTTCAGTGAAATTTGTCAAAAGAACGCGTTAACAATTTTAAATAAAATAAAATAATAAAAATAAAAGTAACATTTTAAATATTCTCTTTAAAATCGTGTGTTTTTATGAACCATGGATATTTTTTAAAACAGCCTATTCAACTCATTATACCTATATTTCATTTTGAAATATATGTTACATCGCAGTCATTTGATAATTTGAAAATTATATCAATATGAAACGTCTGTTGTGAATATCCAAGAAAACGTATTATTTTGTTAAAATCATGTGTCTTGAAAATCAATTACTTAATAGGTAGTAAAAAATATAAAAAATGGAGTATACGCCGTAAGATCTTCTAATTTCATTTTGCATATACATATATCACTGCGCACTGACGTTGTAAGAGAAAACTTTGTTCCATTAACATCAGTTAGACGTCATGCACAATAAATATCCGAACACTTTGGGAGGGAAATGAAACCACTGGAAATTAATTAAGTTTGATTTAGTACCAAAGAAAGTCCTGGACACGAGTTAAATTGTAGTACCTTTCTTAATTTAAAGTTGCTAAATGTCTCCTGAATATTTCAAATACTTATTATTTTACTATTCTTTAATTCGCACTTCACTTCTGGTAAACTCCGTACACGTAGAAACTTCTCACCCCGGTATTTTTACTTTATTCCTCTGGTATCATTGATAGTCACACTGCGCTTGTTTGCTTGCTAATATCGCGTAATGTAATATGAAGACTCACTTATCACACTAGTTTCCGCTACGGAGATGTCGCACTTGTCCCGAAATGAATTGACTGACCCCGTGTTGTATGATGCCTTTTATGGATAATTTTTTAGTTTTAGATAAATTACTGTATTTAGTAGGTTAACCGTCTCGTTTAAAAATATTAAAATGTAAACACAGGATATGCATTGCACGAATCTCCTTAATATTTTGGAATTATGCTAAATGCTTGTGTTATAAAAAAGATGTGTGAAAACTTGCTGGATTCATGGAATGGGGCTCCAACAGCCGATCACTGGATCACCACAACACCACAACCACTAATTCAACAAGCTACTATTCAAGCTCTGGTGCTAAATGAATGTGTCTTGCCTATATTACCCACGCTCACAGAATGAAATACGATGAGATAAATCTCAGAGATTTATATGAGGTTAATCTCTACTCTAACACTACCATGTACATGTGATGAAGAGAAATTTAGAGATTAAAGAAAGGAAGAAGGAAGAAAGAGGGAACGAATTTTATTAAAGCACGAGGCGCCATTTTAGGGCTCTCTCCTTCCCACGCAGCCACCGTAACGTAAACCTTGTGCCTTATCTGTATGCCGAATTATTGTCGCAGGAACGCAAACCAAATAAATAATAAGACGAAGCCAACGTGTTTCATTAAAATTCCGCAGCATCAAGTTTCTTCTCTGGACACACGAGAAAGAACATAACAAATATCATACAACACATAATTTCCACAACAAATACATTAACTACAAACTATTGAATTTATGAGATAGAAATGGCTTAAAACTGATTTGTGAATCAGAAAAAAAATATGTAGGTAATCATATTAATTTTTAAATCTGTGAAACCTCCTGATTGTGAATTGTGAAGATATTTGACATTATCATTGTTCGTTCCAGCCCCGGAAAAGAGACTGATCAATGTCTACACGATCTCTTCCCGGATCCTGGCTGGAATCCACCGGCAAATCGAAAATAAAATCCGACAATTTCGATTTTAAACTCCACCTTTTCCGATGAATTTAATAGACTGATTCTTTTATCGTTCGAAGTAAGGATTAGTAAAATACGAAACGGAATTATAAATTGAGCGACCAAAGGAAAAATTCTTCAAAAATAGCGAACAAAAGGAATAAAGATTAAAAAACTGGCACGAAGATACGTATTACTGATTCAAAAAATTATTTAAAATGCTGCCGCTTTTCTGAGAATCGTCCCTTTTATAACTTATGGACATTTATTTTTGCAAAACAAAATATAAAATTACAAATATCATGTGTGTTCCAAACATTTTTTCATTCAATTATTAAAATATAAATTGGCGAGTTCTTACTCATATAAAAAATAAATAAAAACACAAATTTATTCAATAAATAAACAAGTAGGTACACAATATAAAAACAGTTTCAATTTTGAATATTTTGGAGGAAACAATCACAATGAAACGATATTCGACCGCTTTATCTGGTCCTAAAAGTGTTGTGATAAAAACTCAGTTGCAATAGATCTGAGAAGTTTTCTAGTGCGTACCTGAGTCATTTGAGCAACGTGGATCAGTATATGAGGCAAGTTATTCAGGAGTGATAATTTGAGCAAATTACGAAATCGAGTGTCAATTTAAACAGCGCTCCGATTAAATTTGTGTGATTCGTAAAACTTTAATTAATTTAAAGTGTTTCATTCGCCACAACAGCTACGATCCTCGATAGTATAGATAGTATAGATAAGGTGTATATATGTACAGATAAGACGTAACGATGTTTACTAAATGTTTCAATTTCAATTCAATTTCAATTTCAATTTTTATTTATTACATAATATGTACATTACAAACATTCTGTTCAATGCATACATATTATTAACTTACATCTAAAAATATACATATACACATATACATACACATCCATATACACATATACATAAACACATATGTATAGATACATACACATATACATATACATACATACATACACACACATATACATATTGTGTATTAAAATACTAATTTATTATTAAACAATTATTAAACAATTAGAAGTGACCTGTATAATCTGGTCAAAGGTGTAGGAGAATCCTGCTTCGGAAAACCCCCTCAGACACATGGAATATATCAATATCCAAAGCGATCTTGTTCAGCATAGCTGTAGCTTTTCCAACAGGCATAACCATCGGCAGGTTGGTCCTGTATATTGGAATGTGAAACAATCTATGCTGACGATGTCTAAGGTAATTATCAGGAACATACAAACCAATGCTCTGCATAATTTCAGTATTGTCGATCATACCGCGCAACAATCGATAAAAGTGTGTAATCAAATACACATTCCTTCTAGTCTCTAAACTATTGTAGCCAAGCATACCCTGGAGAAACTCGGTTGGGTAAAGCCAAGGATAATGCCCGTACTCTCTCATGTTAAATGCATGTTTATGGAACGCCTTGCAAATATTAGTGTACGAGCACTTGAAGATATCACGTAATTTGCGTGGTCGTGCTAATCCATTATCAAGTACGTCTTGCCATTAACGTTGGCGCGGCGCGGGGCGACCGCTCTGCGCCGAGCACACACACCTCGCCACAGATACATCTCCATTTGCCGTGTCACAGACACCGCCTACCCAGCTGGATATACATCTCCGTTTGAGCTGCAGACTCAATTACACCTGTAATTATCCCGACATGACTGGATTAACATACACGAACCATTGCCACAGATTCGTCCGGACGCGAGTTGAATCTGTAATTGGGCGCCCGAAAATCCGTCAAAGGTTTATTTAAAATTCGTAAATGTTCCTCTTTGAAAAATGATTGATCCGTTTCGAAGTAAAATTTGAAATTCAATTAAGTGCGTACTTGATTTATTCATGTGCGATCAAAGACTTGTTATTTTGATGGAAATTAATTTAATTGTGAATACAATAATAATGCCATTAATTTAAATACATTTTTGAATATCTTAAGAAAATTAATCGTGGTTAATTAATCAACTAATGTAACTTTTCCTTCTAATTTAATCAAAATACTTCTTACTAAAATATATAATTAACTTTGTTCATTTATTGAAATCATTTGGTTTTGGAAAAATCCATACCGTCATTAAATTTATGCAAAATAAATCTATATTTATTCACCTGGCTGAATAAATAAGTTTAATAAGAGGGAGAAGGAAATTATTTTAATTTTTGACTTTAAGGCTACAATAGGCCACGGTTCCAATTTTTTTTACAAAATGTACGACATACAGGCATGAAAAAAATACATATAGTTATTATGGCTTTTCCTGAAATCGAACCTGAAATCCCCGATATAAGAAGCCAATGTCGTGCTTACTGGACAATGTGATCTGATGATTCGAAATTAACATATTTAGTATAGGAATATTACTATTATTTTGTTATCTATGATATTTTGGTTATTTTTAATTTTTTAAGCAATTTATAACGATTTCACAATATTAATTTTTAGATCAAAATTGTCTACAACCAAAATAGAAAAAAAATCTTTTTTCATTCTAAAATTCTGAAGAACGATGATTTTTTAAACGTCTTAAATAATCTTTGACACGTGAGATAAAATTTTGATACTTTTTTCCAATATTTCATTCTAGTTTATTAAAAAAATAAATTAAAGAAAAATACATCTCATATCAAAATTAATACTATTTTTAAACTTAGCTAAACGCCTGTTGTATGAAAAATAGGACTAACATGCTGGTGTTCAATGAGGTTCGAACCTGAGACTACCAATCACTAGGCAAAGTGTTAAATACATATTTTCAAACAAGTGGTTAAATAATACAAAATGAATGACGTTGCAACGTTATGTGCCTTTTTCAATTGAGTGTGAATTTATTTAAAAAAATAATTTAACAAATTCAAGCTACGATGAAAATTCCGTAATTTACGCGATATTTTTTCTAGTTGGGAACGTTTTCTGATGGCAGTGTTCAAAATTTATCAATAGTCCATAATGCGTGGAGCTCTGGTCGTCCTATGGAGGACTTTTATTTTATAATGGCGTCACATTTTTTCTGTTGAGTTTTTCGATCCCGCACTGTGCAACAGTTAGTTAGTCTGTTTTCTACTTATTATAGGGCGTCGATTTTGAGATCATTTTGTCTCTATTTATCATATGAAATTTTTCACATAGAAAAAATACTTTATCTTATCTAGCATCATCATCATAATTGGACCTAAAATTTACATTCATTGACTGGTATTGCGAGCCATTTCTGTCTAATCCTGGACATCGACGACAGATATATCGAAGAACATTGACAAATCTTGCCTTTTTTCACAAAATCATTAACTGTCCTCATGTATTGGAATGCTTGAGTGTTCCACCATGCGAAACTAGAAGCATGCAAGTTTTGTTTTGGAAACTGCAGACACTAACTCATTTTTCATTTCTCTACTGTAGAGGCTAGCAAACAGATTTGAGCTATCAGACTAGCAGTTGAGACTAAAAGGAAAAGTGTTAAAGTAATATCAAGCTTGGGAGTCGTTTGTGGAAAGATCTGTTAACTACATTTACGCTCAGTACTGACATCTCGCTTATTTTTATGTGCCAGCTTTCAAGGTCTCCAGGAAACAAAAGTCTGGCAAAAAGGTAAACTTTTTTAATAAGTACAAGGTTTTGTGCTGGAGTCACTGATGACATAATTAAAATGTCAAGTTGCTCACCTTTTTGAAATTCTGAATGAGACAACGTGTTATTTTGAAGTTGCGTCAGCGGTAGAGTGAATATGTTTAATGAAGAGTGTTACGCTAGTTCAATTTGGGGATATATTCTACCGAAGAATAACCTGGAATACAGTGTTAACCTGAAATACTTACGGTTTAGAACTGCGTGCAACTTTTAATTAAAATTTTTCACAAAATAGGAGAATATGGCTAAACTTGAGAAAATGGTCTACGATAAGATTTTTTAGGTAAATGCATAGTTGACGACGCCGACGGGATCGGGATATTTTTTTATATAAATATCTATGTATCAAAATATTGATTTTAAAAAACTCTGAA
Source organism: Agrypnia vestita (assembly GCA_016648135.1). NCBI lineage: Eukaryota > Metazoa > Arthropoda > Insecta > Trichoptera > Phryganeidae > Agrypnia > Agrypnia vestita. Next base: position 42,192 of record JADDOH010000778.1, on the reverse strand, counting down.
TTATGTAAGCCTGAACACGTTTCTAAATTATTTTATCATCTTGAAATAACCCAAAATATGATATCAGGTAACTAAGACATTGAATAATAAATGGTAAACTAACGTAATAGTTCATACACATGAAAAAGGGAATATGTCTCTAGGTGACTTCAAATGCCAATTAGCTTCAATTTATGTCTCTAAGTAGCTTCAAATGCCAAAGGAATATATTTTTTTGAAGAAAAGGAATTTATAAATCATCTCAGCGACAAATATAATATTTTTATTTTATTCCATAACATTCAGAAATTTGCGATGACATTAACGTTTCTGCTTGGAAGAGCAATGGAATTTTTTTTTTGATTGAAATAATATTTGTATAGTACCCATTAACAATATTATTTTTCTGAATAATATTTTTAAAAGTGAATTTACAATATTTTCAGACTTCTCTAATTTATAGTGCCTCTGTATGCTTTTCCACGATGCACCTGCTTCATTTAAAATATTTCAATTTAAACAAAAGAGGATTAACTCCTTGAAATGTGACTTAGTACGTCGCTATTGAACTAAACTGCGGGTCCTGGATGTAGTTCTGTATTAAGATTAAAATTTTAGTTTCGATATCTCTTGAAATAATTCTAATATGTACACAGCCTTTCCTTTGCTAGAATAAAGAAAGGACCGGCGAGATAGTTTGCTTATGTAGAGCGAGGAGAAGATAGTTAATGAAGCGAGTGTTGTAGGCATCAGGAACCAAATGCGTCCATGAAAGATCTGGCAAAATGGGATAAACTAAATATTAGAGAACGACCCTGTTGAAAGCATTAAAAAACCGCCCATATTACTTGTTTCTATATCTTCACCGGACTGACCTAAACCGACCATCATCATACACGCACCCCAGCCAAACTCTCATCACTCTTTGCACACAGCCCCATATCTTCAGCACATACACAGAATACTCACACACTCCACTCAATCACAATCCTATACACCTCACTCCACTTCCCCCTCCTATCTCAATATTTTATATATTTTTCTCTTCTTTCTAATTAAGGTTTTGCTCTTGTCCTTTCTGGATTACTTTGTATTTTTATTTCGTTTTGCTTTGACTTAATATCTTATGCCGTGGATATCTTTAATTGGTCTACCAACTATCCAATACATTATGTCATTATAATGAATTGTACTGTTGAGATTTAAAAAAAGGGCATTGTTGAGAATATCTATGAAAGTGGATGATGCAAAGTGGTGTGCCAAGACCGAAGAGTGCGACATTTTATCCTCTCTGTTTACCTCTGCAGGGTAACGTATGATTGATTGTATGGTAGTAAACGTTACACTAACATAATATGTTTAATATTCAAAACCATCTAGAATACTAAAACAGTATAAACAAAGAAAAACATATTCGCTTAAGAACTGTTTACACATATGAAAACAGTATAAACGAAGGATAACATATTCACTTGAGACTCCTAGAGTTCTAAAATGGAGACCTCGGGAGAATAAAAAAGGCGTTAGAAGACCTCAAAAGAGATGAACCGATGATATAAGCGCTGTGGGTGGAAAGAAATAGCCACAAGAAGCAAACAACAGAGAAGGGTTGAAGGATATGAAAGAGGTCTGTATCCAGCAATGGAGAGATGAAGATTGATGAAGAAGAAAGAATAAGATATAATTAATATGTGAAAAATATTCATTACATATATATCATCATAATGTTATGGCTCTGTAACCCTGGTGGATCTTGGCCTCCTCAAGAGTCTTCCTCTACTCATCTTGGTCTTGTGCCAGCTTTTTTTAGTTCAGAATCGTCAAGACTGATATGTTTTTGAAGGTATATCGCTCCCTCTTAATTTTGGCCTCATCAATATCAAAAAAAAAATTCAAATATCTTACCTAAGCTCCATTTTCAACCACTGCAGCCAGTGAAGCTGAAATGGGCCAACTTGCAAAAAGTCTAACCGTATTTTTAGGAAACTGTTAAGCTTACTTGTAAACCAACATTAAATGCCGACCTCCAGTTCGCTGACAAAGCTGCATGCACCTCGGGTCAGTTCTGGGTTGTTAGGTGGCGTCGTGTTTCCACCAGTCGGCACAACTTTTTATAGACTTTCCCAAGTTATCGGTTGTACGTGTAAAAGTAAAAATTATCATTTTAAATATATAAAATTGTTTGATAATTCATTGATTTTAATGAGGCATTTGTAAAACTTTACTACAGGTATTTTATTTATAATAATTTAGGATTGTGTCAATGCCAAAAATGTGCATATCAATATTGGTTTAGTCTGGTAAGTAAAACATTCGTTTTATGACCGAGTGGTTGGATGTTCGATCTGTTCATCCTGGGAAATCCTCCAAGTAAATACTGTGTACTTTCTATCACTTTCTCCTTCTCTCTTAGCCAAAGGACTCATACCTGATTATTATTGTTGTATCTTATGCTTCTACATCAAAAAATACTTTCCTCGTTTAGAGTTTAGAGCGGCGAATAGTGAGACTCCGATCATGTCTCGGACTTGGTTTGTCAACCTCAATAAGCTATGCGCTTGTGCTATTAAATTGGACTTTCATATGTGAATCTGTAGACAAGCATGCCTTAAGAATTTAAACAGAAAAGTTATATGATTAACTTAAATATAAAATGTTAAAAAAGATAATGTATTTCGAACGCCGACCCTCACTGCTATAGAGGGCGGTGTCTATGGATATAACGATGTACAGAAGGGGCGCGGCACAGCAGGCCCGATTCCGTTATCTTGCCTCGACGAGTGCACACGTTTCACTTTTTTTTTTCTCTGTGTAACTTAACTTGAACTGTGAAAATTCTATTAGATTGTAAGTCATTACATATATTAGAAATATTAATAAAAATGTTGTGCAATTAACATAGCTATGAGCAGTCTTATTTCAATCAATTCACGACATTACCCCAATCTATTTTGATCAAGTGCTGGCACGTAATATAACATACACGCAAGTATGTTATATTAAGTATGTTACATTTCATCAAGTACTGGCACATAATATAACACACACGTAAGTATGTTATATTACGTAAGTTACATTTCATTACATGCAAGTATGTTATATTTCATTAAGTGCTGGTAAAAGTGATTAGAAATGACAAAATAACGAAATTTTATAACGAGTTACAAAATAAGTTTTGCCTTTTGATTTTAGATATAAAACCTTTTTAGATGAAAATTGATAAACATTATTAAATTCTTTCTCTTAAATGCTTTTGTAAATAATAACGATCTAGAACTCTTAAAATATCAAGTTTACCCAGTACTACTGATAAATAGAAGGTTTCATGAAAAAAAATTCCAGATAGGATATCACGTAGGTAAACATGAAAAAGTTCTTTAATGATTTTATATTTACTCTTCTTTATATGAGACAAAATTAAAGATATTCAATTAATAAATAAAATTGATAGGTTTGTGTCTGTAGTCAATTTAAGAAGCTTAAAAAATGTATTTTTTTTAAAAACTGTGAATAAATCACGTGACAGTTCGTCAATAACAATGACAGAAAATAATATTTGATTTTATATATTTGAATTATATCCAAGTCTTTAATATCCCTATCAGTTTTTGTATGATATTAAAAAAAAAGCAATAAAATATCTTACGACTCTAAGGAAATCATGATACAAAGTAAAATTTTATATGGTTGAGAGATTAGTAACAATTTAGAAAATAAAAGTTAAAAATTAAGTTACAGATGAAATGAAATATCTTTAAGTTACCCACTGGAAAAAATATTCTTCATATATCTATAGTTATAAATTGAACAATTTGGTATTTTTAAATAATGATTTTCGCATACAAAAATATGCAAACTTAAAAATGAAAATGACTGTCAGGCAGTCGGCTTGTAAGACAGTTAGCTTTCAAGGCAGTCAGCTTGTCGAGCAATCGGCTGTCGGGCAATTGGCTGCTGGGCAGTGTTCGGGCACCAATAAAATTATCGCACAATTATGGATATTCATTGACCAACGATTTTAGAGAAGTTCACTTTTACTAAGCATTTAAAATTAACGTAGAATATTAAATAAGAGGAACGAATTTACACTGAGTGCAGTGGAATTGTAATCAGTTAGATGTAAGTGTTACAAATCCATTTATGATCGAGAGAAGAATGAACAACTTAGAAAATAATTTAAAGCTGATCTCAGTATAGTGAACAAAATCAAAAATGGGTCGCTCAGGTGGTTTGGGCGAATGAATTAAGAAACAAAGAAATAAGGATACATGACGCAAATATTGACGATGCCAGAAAGAGATGATGGCCGCAAAGGACTCGGTATGACCAAATTTACCAGATGGTAGCCCCATTAATAATGAGTGAATGTAAACAGCATGATGGTTTGTTGTTTAGTTAGAATATTTGGCAAGTATTGAGATGTATTTACTTCTGGTATTATTATCGTATAGACCAATCAGACTAATTTCGTTATGTACTTACTAAGGTAGGATTTTAAAAGCTTACTTGTTTCATTAATTGAAAAAAAATTAAACGTGCAGAGAATAACATTTTTTCATACCCATAAGTTTTGAAAAAAAATTCCGACGATTATAGAATTATTTTAATCAAAATATGTATTTTGCTCGCAGGCCACTATTAAAAATGTTTATATTGAATATAAATACACGTATTAATTAAATGCATTTATCAAAGAGTCCTTGCAAAAAATACGCATTATTAATACTCTGAAATTCTAATCCGGGCCGTAAAGCTAAAATAATATTTTTAAAATAAAAAAAAATAAAATTATAATTCCCCACTTTCTCTTTGAGTGTGTCACTTGTGATGTAATAAGGTTCTTATAATCAGAAATGCAATTTGATCTCTAAGTGCATGCTCTTTCATTTAATAGTGCAGGCACATTCTCAACGCATACAACCTGTACCGCTGCACCAAATACATGATACGGCGAAACAGTTTATGGTGTTCCATTACGTTTAGCGAAATTAATTACTAATTTAGATATTTATATCTAAATTGTACTTATGTATGAATAAACGAATATGTGTACATTCATCATTCATTTCCAAGAATTTACCGTAATAACATTATTTTCTGTGTAAATGTTCAAAGATAATAATTGGTTGTTATGGATAAATAAACAGAGCAAATGAAAAAAAGTTTCGTTAATTTTTATCCTGATCAGTTTTTCTTTTTAAAATCTTTAAAAAACAAAAAAACTTTTCAACTTTTTGGAAATGACTGCTTTAAGGGATCTCCGCGGAAGTTCAGTATTTCAGACCGGGATAAGCGAGTGGTTAAATTTTCTTCAATGCTGATGTCTCTTTATATTAAAATAATAATTTAAGGGCTATAAAAAACAAAATATAATATGTAAACAGCACATGTATTTCAATTCAGAATTTTGACTGCAACAAAATTGATTGATATATATCTTGTAAATATTATCTGTAAAATGCTACCCGTTTAACCTATATAAACTAAATTTTGTACTGCTACACTTTATAACCCTGTGAAAAATGGATACTCCTCCTCACCCCGGCTACTTAGTTGTATTTTGCGTTGTTATGCTCTAGAACCTGAGAAAAATAGTCACTCCACATAAGTCCTTTGACCATCTTACCCCGCCTGTCTATTTAATTTTTCATACATTGATATACACAATTTTAATATGAGTTTAAATGGATAAATCATTTAACAGATTTAAGACAAATTTTTCATTATAACTTTTAAGGACCCTATGGAAAACAAAGGCACTCTTTCTCCTTCTCCTGGCTACCAAATTGCGTTTTGCTAAGATTCGCTCCAGGACTTTGAGAAACTTATAGTCATATTACGCCATTGCATTAAATTATAAAAATGAAACTTATTTTTATGACTATATATATATAGTCATAAAAAAAGAAACTTATAGTCATATTACGACATTTCAGCCACTCGTTTTCGAGATAAAAATTTACACATTCTTTAAGGCACCCACCCCCCACGTGGACGTAATCCTAAATAAAATATAAAATATTACTTAACCCGAATCAACTATATGTGGACGGAAGATGTTGCACCGTGGAACGCTAAGGAGAAAAAAACTTTCCAGCTAAATTCAATTCAGTTCACCCGGGTCGCAGCACGCGGCCATGTTATAAAAATGACGATAGCTTTTACTCTTTACCAAGAATGCACATTTAGCAGCGAGAGCTAATCTGAGGCAGTCAAGTTGTTGACATCAAAGTTTCACTCGGTTTCCAAAGTTTAAAGTTCGCAAAACTTTTATAATTCCACCAACATCATGGGAAATTGTTCTTTCGGACCATTCCGGATTTAGAATGCGCGGACTGGCGATTGTTTTGTGCTGAAATGTAGTAGTCTGCTAAACAATCTTGATTTGTATGGTCAGTATTGGCTTCCCTTGGCGTTTGTCGTATATTAAACAACTTTATTTATATAAAGATTTTTTAAAATTTAGAAATGTTAACTTACTAACTGAATAACTTTAAGTTGATTGTTGTTTTTAATTATATTAAAAATGGCAACACTGTTAACTTACACAATTTGTTATTTATAACAGAACATTTTCGATGCTAATGCATCATCTTCAGTAATACTACTAAATTTAATACTGAAGGATGATGTGAGGAATGGAGGGGAGATTAGACCGGATAGGTGAGTATGGCGTGATCAATAAGCGCAGCAAAGAGGACGTGTTAGATGGTGTTTGAATGTTAATTACATCACAACAGAGCGCTATTCAACGCTTACATAAAAAATCATCATTTTTATCTAGTCTATGGTAGACGGGGCAGTTTCACAAGTTTTTGTTTACTTCATGCGCCACCCATTATTAGTGAATCTAAGGAATTCTTATTTTTTTTTAAATATTGAATTTTTCTTTATTAAAAATAAAAATATTACATACATTTTACATTCAATATTCCATTTTTTTTATACGTGTTTAACTGTCCCCTGTAAAGTAATACTGTACAAAGGATACCTGTTTGGGAATGCGCACGGCACGTCGGCGTCGCGTCGGTGACAGGAATTAGTCAGGAGTGCAGGACTTACCATTAAATTACCATTTCTTCGTTAGCGCTTCTGGGCTGTATCAATAAAATACCGTGTCTTCCTGTTGTAGCTACTTTTCGAACTTGTAACTAATTCTTCACCACCAACACGTGGTTTTCGTGGCGACTGATTTTGTTAGTAAACTCGACTTTGTCAAAAAACCGTCGTACTCCACATGTGGAGTGTGCGGGAACCAACATGTAACTAGCAAACTGCTCACTGCCAGCGCGGCGGGGTCACATTCTGTTGGTAATGCCTACATTTTAGGTGAAGGTAGAAATAACATATGGTTAAAATAGGATGATAACCGGATAGGCATACAGGAATACAGAAACCAATACCATGAGCCAACAACACTTGTGACCTTCAGGGTTCTTTAACTCAGCATAAGACATTTTAATTCACTAATTTACAAGCAGTTTATATACAGGCGACATACCTCGACGTTAAGCCGAAATCGAAATAGTCATAACAGTTATCAGAAAAATATTAATTAAATATAAAAATACCCTGTATGGCTTTATATACAGTTTTGAAACCATACAGTGACACTAAGAGCTCTTATCTACCTCTTACAGGTCTACTTTGATATTATCCGCCAACCAAGTCTTGAACTTCCTTTCAGTTTTGATCTTGTTGTTTTGAATAACAGAGTTTTGTGTGTATTACAAAACTCATCTATATTGGCTATATTAGATTACGCCCAAGCTGCCTCTTAGCTGTCACCTTCCTCACGATTTCAGGGGTGTTATACGGTTTCTGAAGTTCCATATTATAAAATCTCCTCTATTCACCACACCGCCTTCAAATATCACGTACTGGGCCCCAAATACCACTTGAAAGATTTGAATTCAGGAAGTTCAATTTTTAAACAATGTTTTAAAATTGTTCAATATTGGCAAAGTGGCCATAAAATTAATGTAAGCTTGTAAAATATCATGAAAATGTCAATGTATGAGTATACCTATTAAAATATTATTTTTATTTAATTTTTTTACAAACAGACCATCCGCAGGTCATTATTAACCCTGATATGTGGTTGTCTCTAGAGTGATATTAGAGTAAAAAATATAAATATTTGATCAACATTTTGAAGATGACAATGATTATATAATGCACTACTTATAGTAAAGTAATGATAAAATAATATCTCCACGATAACATTTTTATAAATAATGTTTTAAAAAATAAAGTCTCGCAAATCAAGAAATACCATTTAGAAATGAGTTTTAGATTAAGAAGTTTAAAAAATGTGCGGGTTCTAACGTCAACGCAACGTATTATCTACAAGTAGTGCTTATATTTCATCTTTAAGATCTTGATAAAGTGAAAATTGCAGCCTTCTTTTATTTAACGATTGCTTATCGAAGAAAATATAAACATAGAAATACAAAAGACAATAATATTAGCAGTTGATCATTGTCAAATATTCATGGTAAAAAAAAAACTGGGGTAGTAAAAATATTAGAACCTATTTGAAGGGTTAATTTCAAGTGATTTTTTACAATACTGTATTATGATGTACTTATAATATATATATACATAACATGTTTATTACGAACTTAACAGATAGGATGACAAAGGTCTAGACTTTTGGCTAGACATAAGACATCACCGAGTACGATAAAATTAGCTTTTTATATTATTTCTCAAAATCGTATATATTTCGCATTACAAGTGGACATTTATTATTTTTTTGGAGAAAAAAATTGTGATTAATTTACCGTGAAAAAACATTAAATGAATTTTGATAATCTAAAAATATTATTTACTTTCAAAAACATTTTATGTTTGGCAGTATTTATTAGTATTAAAGAAAACTGAGTTACTGCGTAAACCTACCTGTAGGTTCGAAGCTATACAATACACTTATATTGTATTGTATAGCTTCGGATATATATAAAAATAGTGAGACGAAATACAGTTATAACAAAAGTTGAAAACATTTTGTGTGAACAAAAAAAAGACATTGATGAGTTGGGGAGGTGTATCAATTTTGTGTTTGCCCATGTTTCTTATGCAGGCTTTTATTATATATTATATTTTTTGACAATTTAATACCGGATTATATTAGCTTAAATATTGGAGCATGTACTTTAAATCTAAGTCTCTTATTATTAATTGATTAATACATACTATCCATTTTCAACAATTCACTTTTGGTAATGCGGAAGTCACAAATTACGTTGTGTATCAGTTAATAATAAGAGACTTACATATAAGGTCGATATGTTGACGGAAATGTACGAGGCCGCTTTAGCGTACTTGGTTAACGAACCTGCCTCGGATAGACAGGAGATCCGGGGTTTAAATCCCGGTAGCATGAGACTTAAGTATGATAATAATGTGCTTAGATAATGAAAGGTCCAGCATGAGTCTTGAAATCACAGAATTAAATTTCGCCCCCTCTTGCCAAGTTTGCGCTGATCAACTTTCCGCTTAGTTTTACAATTTATTGATGTATTAATTACCGAATAAACTCGATTGTTGTACCCTGAATATAAGGCGGGCCCCATTAATGGTTCAAGATAACAAGTTTGCGTAGAGTATGTTCTTGACTTTACTCTCAACCGAGGTAGGGGATCTTCAAAGACTTTCGTATTAACCCAATTAATCAAATTTGTATAATGGATCGGGTACTCCACGATTATTTAAGTCATTTAAAATTGTTTGTGTTTGACATATCAATTTTATTAATAATGAATATTAAAAACAAATCAGTCAATCCAACTTTTCTAACGTGGGGACCTGCGATAAACCAATTTTGCAATTGTAAAAAATTTAGACATCGCGTGCTTAATACCAGAACTAGATAAATGAAAGCGTTGTCTTGGGAAAATTTCAGTAAGGGTTTTCATGCTAATAAACGACTTTCTCTTAACGTGTCAATCCTCAATGCATTTTGTTTCGAATATAACCTTTTAATAGCATTGTAATGAATTCCTGAGATACGTTAATGAAATGAAGGCATCCCTATAAAAAGGTTCTATATAGTAGTTTTAAAATGGTCTACATTTTTTAAGACTGTACGTCTACGTCATTAAAATTGTCTATGCACCCTGGGCAGTACTTTATTTTACATAATTTCAACTCAACTTTCAATTATTTTTCAATGCCGAAAGTCATTCCTCAAATGTTGGCTACCGTGGAAAAAAGATCTTTATTCGGCTATATTCATCCGGTAGCAATAAATATTACGGATGCCGACAGTTTGAAGTTTTCACTGGAATTGCTTAAAAATATGTAAAATTTAATTACGTCCATAATTGGCAAGCAAATATCATTAAATTAAAAAAAAACTGAAATTCTGGTCATTTATTACACTATTTTTTCAGTGTTTTTTCTCTCTGCTGTAAAATTTTGTTTTTTCATGTAGAAAACTTAAGAAAAAATATATCACCAGATATTTAGTATAGCATTAAATCTTCTTTCATTTAAAATGTAAGAAAAAATATATCACTAGATATTTAGTATATAATTTAATCTTCATTCATTTCTTGTTTGTTATTTTTTAAGCATATATAAATTATCTAGGTTTAGCAATAAATAGCTTGCTATTCGAATAATTAGTTTTTGGTGTCAATATTTCAAGATTGGCATCCAAGTTATCGACCCACTATATTTGCAATAGAAATGTTTCAATAAAAAACGTGTTAATATTATTATATTAGGAATATCATGATATTATTTTTATCATCAATCAATATATTAATTTTAAATTGCGATAAATGAAGAAAGAAAACCTTTGAGTAATAAGCGTTAAGTGACGCCAGGTAAACCTATAGATTTTTTATTAAATCGGTGATAACGAAATACTTTTTTGAAATATGGAGTTTTCTGTATAATTTTCTAATTGAGTCATCTTATTCATTTAAAATGTCGCCGAAAAATGTTCTAAATTTACGAAATCAAAAAAAGTATGCTGTCGATAAGAAAACCAATCATTCGTGCGTGTTTATTGTACGAGTTCAAATTTGGTTTCAAAGTATCGAAAAATATGGCATTTTAAAAAGACCCGAGAAAGAAACGAGTTCTCTAAAGCAACTTTAATGTGATGTGATAAGACTTCAGGATGCTCCCTGATTCTAGGGGAATTATTCGCCATAAGTTTTGGAACCGGGAGAAACCATAGCAGTTTTGTATCTTCGAGATAACACTCAGCCTTACGCGGTAAAGATGGCCCATGACGAGAAATGTAACTTGGCTGGGAGCTTCTGTCTTGTTCATCACATTCGATAGACTTCTAGTTAGCAAATTTCCTCGTGTTCCTCAGTCTGAAAGGTCACATGACAGAGAGAAACAGAACAGATTGTACTGTTTCTGATTGAAAAAAGTGATCTGAAAAAACAAAATTAATTTGAACAAACTTTTGAGAGGGAGAAAGAAGCAATACCATATAGAGTTATTTGAGCAGACATATGAGAGAATAAAAAGTGGACAACCACAAGATATAAACGTACACCTTTATACAATTTTCCTAGTTACTCCTCGTTTTAACATGTTTTCAATTCTTATCTATTCATCTAATTTTATACGTACGTCGAAAATGTTAGAAACTTCAATCGTATTCTTGACAGTATATAATTTTCAATTTAAAATATTCACTGAAACATAACTCACAAAGGTTAAAGTTTGGAGATGTTAAATAAGTTAATCAAACAATAACGTCGGAGATGGTAAAATTCGATAATTTTGACGCTAACGTTAAAATATAGTCACATGCCTTTTTTAACTGCGCAATTTCGTTAATTTTCATTTATTTTTCTAAATATTTTGTTTATTTTATTTGTTTTATTTTTCTATTTATTTTAATATCTTGTGTACCTACTTGTTTTTTTTTTAAATTTTCTTAATTCATTTATTTATTTTATTTTTTAACAAGACAATAACAATTATTACACCATTAAAAGTATCTATAGAAATACCTACGTCACAGATTATTTTTAAGTTTTGGCTGGTCTAACATTTTTATCGTAATCTTTAACGCAATCCCATTATTCATTTACGATGAGTAAGTATAAATCAAGATGATACATAAAAAATATAATACGTAATAGAAAAATCTAAGGGAATTTTTGTATTATAGATTATAATATATCAATCATTGTCGTGAAATTTAAGCAGGTAATTTGTAGTTTTAATTGTCATTTTTGCAGGTCCTTCTTAAAATTGTTGTTTTTGTTAGATGAGTAAGCGGGATTCGGAAGTAACACTTTATATAATTTACATACGGAAGCAGCAACAAAGGCAGGAATTCGTGATTCAGCGAAAATGAAAATATTCAAATCGTATTTGGTTTCAGAATAAAAAAAACTTATTTACCTTTAGGGTATTTTACGAGTAAAATCGACATACTTGAGAAATATGAATGATATTTTAAAATATTTTTTTCTCTTCCAAAAAGATAAAATGTTGTATAATTTTAGACCTGAATTCATGCTTCCCTGATTGTTTTACTGATTAAATTATATTATTTAGTATTACATCAGGAATCAAGACCTTCGTGTTTTAAAAACACAGTTTTCAAAACTTAGGTAAATTTATTGAGTCAATTTAAAATGAACGTAATAACATTACTGATATCATTAATTACCTAAATTATTTTGTATTAAATCAGAAATCAAGGCCTTCATGTTTTTTAAACAAACGTTAATTTATTGAATCAAATTAAAATAAGATAATTTTATTAGTATGGAGAAATGTAAATGCTAATTAAGAAAGATTTGATGATGTAATATTTTATCTAATTTCTAAATCTAAGATCTAAATTCACACTTACACTTATTTGAATATATATATTTTTTTCAAAAATCCCTCAGTTGTTGAACATTTGTGAAACACCTTGCAATGCTTTACTTTATTTATTAAGTGAATTTCTGATTAAATAAATGGTAAATCAAACATTTTTAACAGCAGTACATTTATATATACTCGTATAATCCGTCAAAATAACGTACTCCACTATATATTTGGCCGAGAGTTTGGAACACTATCTGGCGTAGCGTAGAGTCTTGATAGTGTTAGTGGCCGACATTGTTACATATATAATTATGTTTTTTTTAGATTTTAATTTCTCATTGCTTTTGGCATCCACTGGTAGTGTCAGTAATGGATATTGTTTTATTGAGAATTATGCATTTTGATAAATTGTATACATTTACCTATATATATATAATATATATATATAATATATATATATATTATATATATATAGTTGTTCTAACTACTTTGGGGGTAACCCGCGTCAGATCTCACTGTTCATCTTCAGGGCGCCTTGTCGATGAGCTGTTTCTCCAAAAAGCGTACAACCGTTTGGGTCCGGAGCTCATCGTCAAGTGAAAGTTTTAAAAATTCTACGTCAGGTGTTTGTGTGGAGTAGTGGGTTTCTCCAGCGACGCTGCTAATGAGTTTTGCTCGACTTCTAGTAATCCGTATAATTACTTTACTATCGTCATTATACAATGTTGAAAAGGTTGGATTTTCTAATTGCTTTTGTGTTTCCATCGTGATATGTGGTTTATTATTAATTTTATTTGTATTAGAAATTTGATTATTATTGTACCCGTGAAAGCCTTCGATTTAACAAATATATATATATATATATATATATATATATGTACATGATTGTGCTTGTATGTGAAATAATATCCATATACGAATGTACTATATGTATGATTGCCTCTATATTCATTTGATTCGATTATATTTATATTGTATTCCTTCTATTTATAATAAGCAATTTTATATGAAAACTCAGAAATGTGCTCTAAAGCTCTAAACAGAGGTAAAATCTAATAGTAAGAAAATATTATTATTAAATTTTGTAATATTATATCATTATTTAAGCTCTACACTAATGTTTATATCAAAAAAAATTTCAAGCACACAATTACTGGATTTTTATCCACAGAAGAATAGTTATTAATGTTATAGATGTCTCGCGGAGAATCTTCTTTCTCTTATCCCATTTCCCATTTCATTTGGGGTCGGCTCTCCTTATTCTTTTTTCCACGATTCCCTGTTCTGGGCCATCGCTTCGTCCAACTAGGCAAGGAGAAGTCTGTCTCAAGGAGAATAAGCTATTTATATGCGAAAGTAGGCATGGATGAATTCTTTTGGGTGTTTATAGGGCCTGACGTCCTGAGATTTGGCTGGCGAAAGTGATCACTATGAAAAATGTCATATTCACCAATTTCATTCTTTATTGACCACTCCATCTTACAAATTTTTGCAAGTTGTATATACCTATGTTATTTATAAATTTATAGGTTTTATAAATAACATACTTATACTATAAATTATATACTTCCAAAAATGACATTAGCGTAAGGCAAAGTAAAAAGTAAAACGTGGTATATAAGTAACTTCAAAAATTTGACAGATATAGTGGTCAGTCGTGGGTGGAATTAGCGAATGTTACATTGTGCGTAAAGTTATCATTTAAGTCAGCCATATGATAGATTGTGGGACTTATAAATATAAAAAAACTTCCACGTCTATATTACTTACCCATATAAACTGTTTCCTGCTGTGAGACACCTATAATATATTTTGGTTAATATCAATTTTACTTTACCAAATCACAAAAAAGATTTTCATTCAAAAGCTGACTAAACAATCGCTCCCTCGAAATAAATTATAAATACTTTATTTTGTACTGAATGGAAATTAATGAATAAGCAAAGCCCCGCTCTTAAATGAAAATGGATTGATCTGTGCGCACTCATACCTCAAAATAAATCAGCTTTTTTCGTTGTTGTGATGTCTCTCATACATATTGATGACTTTCGGCTTTGCTCACTTGTGAAAGTGAGTCCCGATACTAACTTGAATATTTATAATCCATCAATCAGTAAAACATGTTGTCAATGTTATTTCATATTGCTCTAGTCTCCACTTCATAAATATTCATTATATTATTCAAATGGATACAAGTTTGTTATATTGGTTTCACATTATTTTTTTGACGTGACACTATTGATAAGTACCAGTGTTATGAATAAAGTCGTGAAATGTTTGCATGAATGATATAATTTATTGAATTCATGACTTATTAAATCACATTATTTCTTAATTAAAAAAAAAAGATAAATAATCTATACTAATATATAAAGAGTTAAGTTTGTAAGTTTGGATGTAGGAGGTAATCTGCGAAACTACTCATCTGATTTCAAAAATCCTTTCATCAATATTTAAAATAGACTTTCGAAGTGGATATAGGCTATATAATATTATGCCGTTAAAATAAAAGATATTTTTGTGGTAAACTATTTTCCAACTAAATTACACGAAAAAAAGGTCGAGCGATGCATTTTTTACGAACGCTGCTTTAACGGGAAGAGATATTTACATACTTTCTCTAGAGAAGTTGTAGAACTCAAAAATTTCTATAAAGAAGGCTGTGATGACATCTATATGTTAAGATTAATACACAAATTACTAAACATCTAAGAGTGCGAAGCCGCGGGCACAGCAAGTTTTAGATATAAAGCGAAAAGTGTGTTTTGCGAAGAAGCAAAACCTCTCGAACGGTGCCCTTATTCCATCTAGATTTTATAGATCAACTTGAATACTTATAGCTTCATGAAAACAATATTTCTATCATGAGATATATTTTAATCTTTTAAATAGTCATCGAACTCAAAAAATAAGCCAAGATGGTATATAATATTTTTCATATTTTATGATTTTTAACAAAAAAAGCCATTAAAAAATATGAAAAAAATGCATCGACATTTTTTCTTTTGTTTTTTTACCTTTTTCATTTAAATATGGGGAGTATGAAATTAATAAAAACCTTGATTGACATAGGGTTAGTATAAAAATTAAATTAAACGTTTCTTGGAATCGCAAATGTTTTAATATCGTTCAATTTAGACCCAAAATATATGTGCCAATGTGCCAATCTATGTGCAAATAAAAAGTACCATGCTGTGAATAATTATAATATAGGAATATTTCTGAACTGACTCTTATTTTCTTAACATTACAAAGTTATTAAAAATCTCCCGATGCCTTACGTAATGCATTTGTAAATCTTGAAAGTTCTGCTAAAGTTATGGGTAAATCAGAAAAAGACCAATAACATGGCATTTGGGTGCACCCAACAAACTACAATCCTCTCTTGTGGAAGACAAAATGTTGAAACCTTACCAAGATTCACATACCTTGGTTCTCTGATAACAGACAGGAATAATGCAACATAAGAGATTCGGAAGTGCAAAGTGAGCGCAAATCGCAAAACGCTTATCAGACCAACGCAGTTGAGACATGGGTACTGATATATGGATTTTTGAAAGTAAAATTTTGAGGTATGTTTTTGGATCGATTCTAGACCATGGAATTTGGCGCAAAGATTACATCATTGAGCTATATGCTTTGCTCAAGGAGCTATGTGTTACGAATTTGTAAAAATTGAGAAAACTGCGGCGGCTGTGGAGTGAAGTCCCTGCTGAATTTGAGACGCAACAAATAATTATAAATGCCAAGCCGCGACGTGCGAGCGGATAGTTTTTTGTGACAACTGATAGTGTGGGCAGTGCGCATGTGTGATTCCAGATAGTAAATCAAGAAAGTACCTACCGACAAGCAATAAGTATTCTAGTGCGAACCTGAAATAATGTTCTTGACCGGCTTTGCACACTGTAACGTTTCTCTCTTCTGTGGATTTCTAACTGTGGATTTTTGGGTCTTGCGATCAAACGCTGGAATCTATTTATACGTGTAATATACAAAAATACTGCATGCCAAAATAAATGCGTGTGGCGGTCCGTCTTTTCTCTGAAAGCCAAGAATCTGAAATGCCGCTACCCCATAAATTCACGCGGTCACATTCATGCATCTTCCATCCCTTTCGCTCATACGCGGACATTATTCAGTGGAGCGACATCTACTTAAAACTGGAGACAGCTGACACCAGACCGAGATGAGTGGAGGAAACGCTTGAGGAGGCCAAAACGCACCAGGAGTTGTATATCAAAATTAGCGATGATGAAAATATTATTTAAGCGATATTCAATCGCATCGTTTTAAGAATATGTATATTTCATTTCATTTTTTATAATCCGTTTTATTTTTATTTGGGGGTGTATCTACTTTGATCTCAAAGTATTGGTAAAGGTATACAGACTGCGTAATTCTACTCAGCGCACAAAATACGTATGGCAATGAATCGTAGGTCGCATGAAATGCACAAAAGTAATAAAATTAATCAATAAAAATAATTAATCTATCGAAAAAATATTTTGTTGCCACCGAGACACGATCCCAGAATTTTTTCTATCCAGAGAACAGCAATACAAATTTTGCAAGAACAAACTAAAATATAAGACTTAATTAAATTAATGATCTTTCATGAAAATTCGTTACAAATATTATAGAACTATCTCCTTTTATTGTAACTTTTCAATAAAATTTGTTTTTATTACAAAAAAAAAACAAAAATATTTATAGATTTTTGAAAAAAGGCTAAACATGCTATAGAGGGGTTGGGCCGCGGAGTAGCCAGGGGCACGAACCTTCGTACATCACAAATTCAACATTGATATGAATTATAAGTGTGATAAATTTATGGAATCATGCTTGTGTGTAGTGGTTAAGTATTTATTTAACAAAAAAGAATATGCGTAAAATGGTAGCTTTTCAGATAATTAATGCCGGCGCATAAATATTGTAGAGCCTTAAATTTGTTTTCATTTAAGCCCGTCTGAGTTATGATATCATCAATTTGTTTTCAAGCGGAAATGTGTTATTTTTGGTGAGGTCGGTAGGTACTTGGCAGCATTTTTATAATCACAAAATGTATCGAATGGAATGCACGAAAGCGGGGATTTTTTTTTGTGTTTGTAGATTACTTGCATTAAGAAGATTTATTATTTGCACAAATATTGCGTCATTTTGCACTCTGTATTCAGTTCTTTTTTTGTTTGGTCAGTTTTTCATAAAAATAATAAATAAAATGTGTACTATTATATTCAGTTTCTTGTAATACTTATAATACAACCATTTTGTATTCGTGCATATTTGACCCATTACTGTGTTGCAAAATCGACAAAATAATTTCGGTAGGTAAGTCAAACATATATAAAGTACCTAAATAAACAAATTTAAAATTTTAGGTAATTTATATTATCATTTTTCCATATATAACTTTTTAATATTTTGATCTATACTTCGATTTTTAAATATTATTTTTGTTATCCTGACGAAGAAGCCATTGGCTTCGAAACATGTTGAATTTTTTCAATAAATAAGTGGTTTTAACAAAGTCAATTTATATCAATTATAATTATGTTACCACAAAATAAATTTGCTACATTTGAAGAAGTCATTAAATTAATGTTACATAGATGATTTAAAAATTTCAGAATATTAATTAGTCGATAAAATCTTTATATTAAAAAATACAAAAATACCCATAAAAACTGTATTATCGCTCCTGTCAAGTCGTTGTGTACGCCCGAGGTTTTAAACACTAGAGTATGAGACTGTTGACAATGCACCTTTTCAAGTGTTGCTAAGGAATGCTTCATTTGGGAATCGTTCTCCCCATGGGTTCTTTTAATCTTAGTTACTGAGCATATGTATTCCCACAGCTTGGAGAGGGTTGAAAATTTCCTGATTTCTCTAGCACGTCGCTCCAGTGTAGCCATTTGTTTTCAGCAGAGCATTGGCGACTCCATTTGTCTACCTAACGTTTTGGCAATATTTCTTCCGCAGCACTTCCTGTGACCTCACGATGTGGGATAGCGTGAGGTCATTTGCAAAGCGTCCCGAATATCAATGTTATTTATGCAGTCCTACACTGCCATTCTTGTTACTTTCTTCAGGATCATCTTCACACTGGAAACTAGATAGACCTTACCAACCTTTTTAGGCGAGTAGCCACCTCTGATATGTTGTATTTTTCAGTCGCCCAATACAATTTTCGAATATACATGTAATGGTGGGTAATATATATTTTTTATACAATTGCTGCTCTGTACTTTATATTTTTAATTTCCATACACATATTTTGGTGCTATTCCTGATACTTTTTATATTTTGCTGCTTATAACTTATATTGTTCTTTTTAATTTTATGTTTTATTTTTCATGTAAAAGCCTATTCACATTGCTGCTCTGTACTTTATATTTTTAATTTTTATACTCATTTTTTGGTGCTATACAGATATTATTTAATGTAAGTGCTTTTTGAATTTGATATTATATTCTTTATGTAAAAGCCTATACCTAATGGGCGTAAACAAATAAAAAATAAAATAAAAAAAATTACTGAAATTATTGTAATTATGCTGCCTGATACAATTGGTTTTCAAAAGCATAAGTAGAATTTTATATAATAAAAGTAAAACTACAATCTCAATATTCCCACTCCAGTAACAACTACCCTGCCACCTTATACAAGTAACTCCATTTCCTTTGTTCGTACCCAACTAATTGTATGACACATATTCCATATTTTCTATATTTAAGTTTGTGTAGTTTAATAGGTCATCTGTCGATATGGAAGTTCGTTCACTCTCGAACTTGAGTAGTATAAGTGTAGAGAATTGATAAGTATAGAAGCGGCTCGAGACAAAAGAAAAAGTATGATGTATTCCCGTACTCGAAAATGCAGAATTTTAAATGAAAGAAAGAAAAAAGTTTGCAGATGTTGTTCAGCTTTATTGAAGTGAGCGTTGCAGACCAACTTTAATCAATCCCTGCTATTTAGGTACCCATGCTAACGGAAGAATTACATGAAAAAAAATAATTTGAAACAATGCTTAAATTTAAATGTACTAAAAATAACATACAAATTTTCGGCAAAACAAGTTTTGCCTCACTCTCCAAGAAAAGGTGGGCGCTTACGAGAATGATATAGATTACAAAATTATGTTGTTGATAGAGGGATAGCATCCACGTTTTTATTTGAGTGTGAGATAATTTTTTTTTGCCAAAATTATTTATTTACTCTTTAGTACATTCAAATAAACCTTAGCATGTTTTCTTTAAAAATCATATAATATAATATATAACTTTTTAGTCTTAATATTATCTTGGGTACAAAATCACTTCGGTAGAAAACTAGCCACGTTTCCGTGAGCTCATTAACTAATTTTTCATGTAAAACTTTGATTAATGAATTATTGTGGATTAATTAATTAAAAAGTAAATCTAAAATAAAATTGATTCATGTATTGTCATCAAACATACGTTTGTTTAAAAAAAATTCAGCCCAATTGGACTTTGGAAAGCGAGAGAAATATCGTTTATAAGATACCGTCCAGACAAACAGCTTAAGGCTATATAAACGTAGTAAAAAGGGAGAGTGCCCCTTCTGAGAATTTGGGCCGTAAATCCTCCTTCGAAAAAAATTGTTGACATGTAACAATTCTTTTTGGTTTGGTCACCTCACATGCCAGTCAAATTGAATTCGTCAAACAACTGGCCGAAATTTTTTTTTGCTGGCGTCTCTACCCATCAACACATCAACAAGCTCACTGTCCAGATATGATGGAAGGGTTCTCCTTTGATGAAATAATTGTACTCTCAATCTCTCCCTCAGATATTCCTTTCATAATTCCGCAATAACCTGTCTTAACCGTAATTGTCGCCCGTGAATAAATTTTACTTATTCAACCTTACTCTTCCATCATTAAGATGGAAGAGTAAGGTTCACAATAATTAGTTTCTCAGGACAACTCGAGAACCAAGTCCAAAAGTTTTGGTCATAATTTCTTGTTTTCAATTCATCATCAGTTAATTATTCAAATTTTTAATGGGTTTTGTTAGTTTTCCAATGGGGTTTAAAGGACCGTAAATAAGTTCTTTAGTTTGTGGATATCAATTTCTCAAAGCTCATGGTCCCAGTTGAGTACAATGCTTTATAGTAGAATTTAAGGTAACGCAACAACAAACAGGTTTTTGTCCCTCGAGAATTATTTATAATACTGAGATGAATACGTAATTTCATCATTTATTTTTGGTAGCACGTGGAAAGCTTGTTCCAAAAAAATACAGCCTGCTTTTCCAGAAATATTTTATTAAAAAACACGCTAAATCTTACCATTCAGACCGTTCATAAGGAGAAAAAGTGAGGGGTCAAGTCGAATTCAAGGGCTTATTACGTGAATTTCCATGAATTCTCGCTGGAAATAAATTTCATTTCAATAAACATTTTGAATAATTTAAAGATAAATCCTGTTACTCAAGGAAAACAAATAAAATGGCTTGAGGGTAATCGGATTGGCCTACGTAATTCTAAAAATATCCACAGCATATAGATGTCATATGTCAGATGTTATCAACATTTTTACTACAATATTTTTAAACTGAGCTAAACGCTTGTGCAATGGAAATATGATTAATATTTTAATTTCCTGGAATGACATTCGAACCCCCCATCACTGGATCACTAGGCTTTACTAGCTTAATATCTTATATACTAGTCTTATGTAACTAAGCGACTCAAAATATATGTGACGTGTTCACATAAACCGATAGAAGGGAGAAATAGCCTAGATTAATATAATAAAACTTATTGTGAAATATGCTTGGAGACATTATTGATCACACAGGGCTATTTAAAAGTATGTGTATGAAAATGCGTCGAGTTTGCTATTAAATATTTATAATGTGTCATTGGGTCCGTAATTTCTTATGAATTTTCTTATAAAAATATATGAAAACTTTCGAGTCTATTATTGTGTGTATCAAGCGGATCGCTTAAGCCATGGCGATATGTCAGATATTTCTTTGGGTTTATTTACCGCTATTCTTTTGAACTTTAAAATAAGGTGACCAAATTGTTGATGGGTATTCCAGTAATTAGCCGAGATAAATTTTTCCATATTTTTATTTTATCGAATATCGATACAAAGACTGTTATTACTAAGCTAAATTTTTAAAAGCATGTTTACTGAATTAAATTCTATCTACATATGCATCTGTAGTAAAAATGTGAATTATATGGATATACTTAAGCTGGCGTTACTGTGTGTGGAAGATAGAAATTAAGGAAGAACCTAGATTGCTTTTGTAAAACTTTGGGTGTAATATAGTTAGAGGTCTCATTGATCAGACAGGGATTTTTAAATCTACTTGTGAAAATAACAAAAAGTTAAACAATCTAGATGTTATCACGCCAGGTAAATAAATACTCGGTGCAGTAACAAATATTTTAAAGAAATGAATGAATATATTATTTGACATTTAAGAATAATTTAATTCTATGTTTTAAACCACATTATTGCTATATATTTGTCAACTAGTTTCGGTTGGACTTAACCTTCTTCAGGACAATTATAATACAGACTGTCTATATTATAATTGTCCTGAAGAAGGTTGAGTCCAACCGAAACTAGTTGACAAATATATAGCAATAAAGTGGTTTAAAACATAGTATTTAATTTATTTTTAAATGTCTTATAATTTCAAGCCACAAAGTGTTTTCTTGCTTTGAAAAGTGAATATATTATTGATGGATTTGGCATTTGGCAGATTTATACTGTAGAGATTATTATTCATGATGATATATTATTACAGATATTTAGATAATATTAACCTTCTACATTAATATTTAAAAACGCTCATATTATAAATATTAATAAGGTTTGTTTACTAATTAATTTAATAAATAATTATTAAATTAATTTGTTTACTAAAATAAGTTATGGAAAGTTAATTTGCGTCCGTACAGACGAAAATACAGTAGTGTCGAAGGCGGTAGACATAAAGTCACTCCAAATGGTTAGTAGAAAGATTTTAATTAATTAAAATTAATAATTGAGTTCAAATATAAATAATGGTTACGTACTGAAAAAATGAGTCGAGGTTATTCCTGTAAGGGTAAAATAACGGGAATACTGAGAAAAAAGGAAAATATTTTTTCAGTACCTAACCATCATTTATATTTTAACTTAATTGTTATTATATTAACAGAATTAACCATTATTTAAAAAGCAGTCAGTTTGATACTTTACCTGGTGATGAGAGATTCTGTTTCTCTCGAAACTTAAGTAGCGAAAAAAATATAAAATATGATTAAACTCAGGCAGAGGTAACAAGGTTTATATTATTATATATCTATAATAATCTATCATCATGAAATGAATGAAACTTTTTTCATAATTCTACCATAGTACAAATGGCCAATTTTCGTATCTTATTGAAATGTAACTTTTCAGCGGAAATTTAAAATGAAATTTAAATTTCTCTAATTTAAATATTAATTTGTGTGGAATTGTAAGCGGTGTGATTTATGTGATGGGAGGGAAGCCGAGCATCAATGGCGGTAATAACCGACCCCGCCATTAAGGTGACCTTTGCAAGAAAGTTTGTTTCCATCGAATGCCATAAATTATTTGATAACGATTGTGTCCAAGTTGGCGACGGTTTTTCAATAGGAGCTTAAACTCGCGATTCTAATTATCGGAGGCTAATTTACGATCACGCATAACGCGAGCCGAACCAAAGCGTCTACTATTGTGCTCAAATCCAACCTAGAAATCCTCCATTCGTATGTCACGTAGTACGTTCTGGATTAATTCTTTGAGAACCAAACAAGAGTTGGCTTTTTGCTGTTTTTTAGTGTTTCACTAAAAAATGTATAAAGTCTGACTCCGAAATACAAGACTCTGTAATTAATATCTCCTGCATTGTTTTAGTAAGTGAAAACCTCACAGTGATAATTCACTAAGAAATATATAAAGTCTGACTCCGAAATACAAGACTCTCCAATATCTCCTGCATTATGTGAGTAAGTGAAAACCTTCTTTATCTTCTTTATGGGTCATCTTCTATCGAAGGTGTTGATATTACAGTGTGCTGATTTCGTCTTCTTCTTCTTTTGTTCTTCAGCCTTTTTCTCTTCCCTGCTGGATATACGCCTCTTCCAACTTCTTCCACACCTCTCTTACTTGATCCCTCCGCATCCAGGCGCCACCAACAATCGACATAATTTAGTATGTTTGTCTCTTTGGTGGCCTTCCAACATTCCTTTTATTTGTCGTGGCCCTCCAACTCCTGTGTGCAGTGCTGATTTATTATGTGATAATTTTAGGATGTGTGTTACCTGACGCCAATAAAGTTTGATTATACAATTGTAGAATAAAAATCACGCTTTGCTGAGATCAAGGTTCTCGGTATCGCCTTGCTAGGCATATATTTTAAACTCATATAAAGCAATTAGTTACAATGTGCTATAAGGCTTTATAATTCATTTATCAAAAAGATATTCAAATATAAAAAATGTCGAGAAAATGTATAATTTCACATCCTGATTAAAATTGGAATAAAGAATAGTAGCTTGTAGCCCACACCAGAGGAAATATTGAATGAATACAAAATAAGCTTTTACGTTATTTGCAAAAATTGCACAAAACAGTCGTGTGCAATTTTAAAATGAACTGAGTAATCTGATCGATGTATTTAATGACAGAATAAAAAGTATAAGACAGAAGATTGCTTCCATGCATGGAACTCATCTTATTAATTGCATAGTAAACAGGGCAATCTGTCATACAATTATAAAAAAAAAAACATTCGAATTTTGCGCAGTCAAGATACCTCTTCTAACATAAACCTAAGCTGCCTTTTATCTTCCACTGCGTTGTGACGAGCTGTAAGGGAATATATTTGTGGAAAATGGTTCTGAAATTTGTATTATAAAAAATTTACATGATCGCGTTCATAAGCCTCCTGTATCCATGTAAGTACTACCCATACAGGCTATCAATGTTACTTCTGTATTTCTTTTTGTTACTCCTGTATTTTGGTAGCCTTAAATATTGTTCTTACTCTCTCTGTAAGAATCTATTATTGGTGATAATGGGAGCCTATACACAGTTTTAAGAATTTTCATTTTTTTTTAAATATTTAAATTTGATTTCTTAAGCATCGCACCACAAACCCCGATTATTTTAAACGTGTAACATATTACGTTAATTTTTTCAAAATAGATGTAGAACTCGTTCAAGATGAAGCTTTGGATTTTCTATCGGAATCTTAAACTTGTACAAATTATTTTCGTATCTTGGATTCTGGAATCTTAGATACATGCTTTGTAGGTAGTTGTCTCTGTTATGGTTATGATCCACTATACCTTAAAATGTCCACATATTATCCATTTTCTACCTATTAAGTTCAAGATGAAATATACTTTAGCAGAATTTTTAAATAAACCCACCACTTTAATTTTAAATACATCTACAAATCATTTCGAAAAATATTTTTAAATAAACTCCATCTTGTTTAGTGAGGTTATTATGCTTTTAACCTTTGGTCAAGAAATACTCGACACATTAAATCAATAATACCTTATACTCCACTGAAAAGTTCTCAAAAAATTAAGCTTAAAAAAGAAAATAGCCAAAGTCAAGTAATTTTTCTTCATCCCTTTTCTTGGATTATTTTTTGATAAATTTGAAAGCATCGCGACTGATGATAGAAATTATGTAGAATGCTGATAATTGTAGTTTAGTCTTATAAATTTCAGAGGTTATGTTAATATTAATATAACAGAGCTATGAGTAAATAAAAATTTAATTATTTTAATGAAGATTGATGTTTCTAATGAAAATTATTTATTTAAAAATAATGATTGGTCACACGAAATAATTGACTACTTGGAAATCAAAACCTGCCTAACTCCATAAGTATTTTGTTGGGCAATAAAAAATTTGATTTGTAACAAGCAATAACTTCAAATTGATACTGTTATGATAGCAAACTAAAAATGTTAGAGAATAAATTGACATTATAATAAAAAAATGGTGGTTGGGTATATCTGATTTTAATTCAGGAATCGTAACAATTATGTAAGATGGAGACGGATGATTCAAGTAGCTACTAACAAAAATAATGATCCCGCATCACAACCATGACAACTTTTTCATGCGATAAAAAATATGAAGATATAAGACGTGTCACATAAAATTCTCACAATTTTTCTTTTCAATTTTTTTTTTATTAACGACTTTGAACCTTTGAACCTTCAACTTATTATCACTGAGGAAGCAACATACTATTAAAATAAATAAGTATGTAAATTATAGGTAGTGGAAGAAATATAAGCATAGTTATATCTTTTTACACAGGTTATTCAATACTTTCTTCAAAGAAAGCGAAGAAATCTAGAATTTACCAATATGGCGTGGTCGTGTTTTCTGATAGAAATGATGCCACAGCCCAATTTTCCGGTACCATGTGTTTTGATCTGAGCCGAGTTTTTCTGATATTGCCTAAAATAAACCATTGGTTGCAGAATTCACAAGATCCATATTTTTATTTTATTTATTCTTTTTTTATTATTATTTAGTAGCGGTAGTATAACAGCAGCGGTTACTTCCAATAAAGCGCCGAATTTTTCAATGCCATCTGCATTTCAAGGACAAAGTTAAACATAACAACAGAATATTAGTAAACTTAGGAAAAACCACTACCAGATTTACGGTCTACCGGTTTCGAGATGTACCCGTCTCTTCGTCAGGATCAACACTACACTACTACATTCACAACTCTATACACCAAACCATAGTATTGTCAAACTATCACCACTATTGTTCACATGCGTGTTAATGTTGTCAGAGACAAGCATGCACTGATTATGAACCATTGAACTACTCAATAATTCAGGGATCTAACGAGAGAGAGTGAGAGGGGGCGGGGTCTAAAGTGGGTGTTACCACATCTCTTGTGAACGCTACGTTGAACAAAGGGCTATATGGAAAATTAATTTGGTTATTAATGAGAGGTACTCTATTATTCACCGCCTCCCTAATGTAAAAAATTTCTAAATTATTCAATTTTAAACCTTTATTATTAGTATTTAATATTTTCACCCCTATTTTTGGGTCAAAGTTAAATATCGCTGGTTATAAGTTGTTTAAAATATTTTTCTTAAACATACATAGAGAAACCGAATAATGACGCCATAGTTCCACAGGAATACTTTTCACTATCGCAGCTCTGCATCTCCGCCGCTTAACATCTAGCTTTTTTCATTATTCGGATCCGAATCGGATGTACTAATGGTTACAATATATTTCGGCATCGATAAGAAAATGTCCCGGAACGCCACGATGGATGGCGCCACGAATGCTTAAAATAACACCTCGGTTTTTTATATAACGCGAGACATTTAACAAAAATTGAACCATTATGATCGCATAAATACAGTTGTAGCCAACTCTAATATTATGCTGATGTTTGTTAGCAGTAAATTTGCCTTCAATTGAAATCGTAGATTTATCACCGAATATAAAGGAATATTCTTTATGAATGCTTAGTTTTCTGGCTACGCCACAAGACATGAGGGCGGGCACCGTGGAAAAAATGAAATGGTGAAAAGGACCTGAAAAATTCCAAAAACATGAACCAAAGAAACAAAATAAATGTAATCTAGGGGAATTTTAAATAAAAATGAGAAAAACGCACGATAAGATGGCTTAGGATTGCTTAAAATAGTTCAAGGCAGTTAAAAGTAGCTCAAGATATGTTGAGGAAAGTAAAGAAATGTAGATTAATATTAGTTGTAAAAACAAAACTTAGTATTTGTTTTGATTGATTTGATTGAATTGAGTTGAATAAGGTTTTGTTTATTTTTAAAAAAGTACATAATTATGTTGAATCACAAAGTTACTATCATATCAATTAATAAATGTTTTATTTAATCAACATCAAATATAAATCTTCATGTATTATTTTTGCATTTGATAAATGTTCTAATTATTGTAAATTTGTGTATCTTTGATATAAATAAAATAATTTTGTTATCTGTCTATCCGTAACGTCCGTAACTAGCTGGAAGTGCAATGGAATTACAAATTTAGATAATTAGAGTGTGACACGAAATCAGCGCGCAACACGCAACGGCTCAAGTAAAACGCCAGGATCACCTACCAAATTACACGGTCTTCACATTTTAAAATAATTATTTTATAATATTTAGTTTAAGATTTAATTAAAAAAGTCAAATTAAAAAACTTTTTTCTTTCTATTAATGAATTTTAACTTCAAAATCCTGCAATTATTGTGTCCCGTGATTTTTCAGAGGTGTAAAAGTACGGCTAGTTCTATCTTATATAGGTATTTTTTTTAATAAATTGCAATGGGTCAATTTCACTTCTGTTTGGTTTCTGAACCCCTCAAAAGTGGTGTGTCATGGTATGATAAAAAAAAAATTATAAATGTCCCAGCATTTCTCCAGCCAGATGTGACGCATCCATCCATCCCTGTGAAATTTTCCCATATCTCATTCGTCTTAAAAATGCACCCGGGAATATTTAAAATTTATACTTGCATTTTGCTGACTTACTTGCAGCATTTTCGTGGAAGCAACTTTAAACTTGGAATACCTTGAGAGCTAACCGACTAGTTACAGATGTGGAACCACTTTACTCATAAGCCTCACGGTATACCGTATGGCCGCTTAGCATACCCATGTTTCTCAATATACACAAAACTGCACACGATACTTGCATCGTCATTTTACACGTTATTGTTCTGATACAGCTGAAGCAATTTATGACTTAGCTGAACAAATAAATAAATCAAACAGTCAATATTCTGCCACGGGACGTGACTTTGGAAGACAAATGAAAACACAGGAAATTAATTTAGTTTAATTTATTACAAAATAAATCATTGACAACGAGATATTTGTAACACCGTTCGTAATTTTAGTGTCAATAAATATCTTCAGAATATTTCACACACTTATTATTGAACTGTTCCTTAATTCACACTCATTAACACTGTCTCTATTGCTTAGATCACTTATGGAAAATTCCGTTCAATGTTCGCTTATATAAACTTTTCTCCCCGGTATTCTGCCTTTATTTCGCTTGCATCACTGGTAGTCTGTGTTTGCTCGCTTACTCATATAACGTGTTGTAATATCATAATGATCACGCTTGTTTACGCTACGGAGGTGTCGCTCGGTTATCGTCAAGAACTGAATTGACCGATTCCACGTCGCGTGATGCATTTTATAGATGAAGTACTTTGAAAGATTTGTTCTAGAGATAACTAAAAGCCTATAACATGTTCTAGACTCTTCTGACGTATATTTTACTACTCGTATGATATGGAATGTCGTAGAATTCTCTAGAGAGATCACGCAGTCACGGATGAATGACCCTGGATTGCGTGCTTAACCGTTTGCAGTTACGTTTGACTGACCGCCGTTGCGTTACATCGTCGTTATCAGCATTTAGTAAGTACACAGTCTTGATAGAATACTTATATTATACAATAGAATTTAAAATATGTAATATGTTTTTTTTTATGTAATAACAGTGATAAATAGTAAAGCGTATAATGTATATAACTGACATTGTCAGAGAAGGTGACCAATTTACAGTATCTGCCTCACCATACGACGATACTAATCATATTTGGTGTGCGTGATGCAATTCACCAGCACGATGATTCGATGGGCGATAGAGGCGGAATATAGGGGGGTAGCAATGGAGATGGGGGTTGGGGTGTGAAGGAGGAACGCATTTTGTGAACCGTATTTTGATACAGTAGGTGTAGGAAACCCGAAACAGCCGAAACTCACCACCACGTGAACGTTTCCTTCTCCTTCATGATGCAATGCGATGAACTTTTTACACACTTTTGCCAACTTGGCGAAAAGATTGCAGAGACATTATTAATCAATTATTGTATATTATAGATGTCTCACAGAGAGGAAACTGTATTTTTTATGGGAAGGTAGGTATAGAATTTAATAAAAAATTGGAAATAATATTTCCTGGGGTATCCTAGTGTAATGCTAGTAATTCGGATGAATTTCATTGCACAGAAAAAGTATATTGCTTTCGAAATTCCGAAAAATCAATTGTAGATTTCTCATTAGTGAAATTAACGATATTAAAAAATAATTAGCGACATCTGTGGGGATTTAGGGGAATGAAAATGGCTTTGTACAGGCTGCAAGGAAAGGTGGTTATAACGCACATATATGAAGCGTAGCAAGCAATTCAAATATATACAAATTCAAAAATTAGTAGGCATGGTATATTCTATCATGGGTGGAAATGGCAAACGTTACATTGTGTAAAGTGATCACTTAAGCCAACCATACGATAGATCGTAAGTCCTATGTACACCCAAAAAGATTTCTATACCTACTTTCCCATAAAAAAAAAAGTTTCGTCTCTGTGAGACATCTATAATATACAAGAATTTATTCATTTCTACGGAAAATTAAATATCAGTAGGAAAATCAATAATGCAACAAATTGAATTTGTTTTAATCCAACGCTTTTTCGATAGACTGATTTTTTATTTATAACATCTTTCCTCCTGCATTCCTGCAATCTGTGGCAGGGATTTCTTGAAAAAGGATGAAAATGCGTAACAGGAAATAAGCGCGCGCGATGGAAAAAAATATCGTTTATATACAAATCAATGTCCAGCAAGTACCATCCAACACGTACACTTACAACATTCAACGCTTCTGATTTTGTATATATGTTGCGCGTCTGGTGTCAAGCGTGTGGATGTTGTAACTTCGATATACTTGGCTAATATCTTCTTTAATTTAAACAATAACTACCCTTAATGATTTACATTCTCAAATTTTATGTAATTTATGTGATTATTTTTGAATATTTATTCAAAGTTTTCATTCAATATGCATAACGGTGCACCACCGCCATCTACGAAAATAAATAAAAACATGTAATTGACCAAACACATTTCTAAATAAAAATGCATATGTAGATATATGGTATCTTCCAAGTCCGGCAAAATTCAATAAAAAGTGAATGCATATACATTTTCTTTGCTTGAATTTACTTATGAATAAATATATAGGTATTCGCTTTTTTAAATTTTGATGTTAATTTCTGTTTCAGCTCAATTGATACTTTAATTGTGAGATGACAAATGTTACATATCGTATGCGATTACTGTAAGGCTCGCTCGTTTTTACTCCCTTTCTTTTAACTCGTAGCGTCTGCTTGTCTGCCGGTCTGGTTGTGTGCCGAAAAACTTAGGATCGATTTTTAACCCTTTTCCCGTGATCTAATCGAACTGAAACTTTGCAGGCAGATTCGTGGTGATGGTAAAAATGATCAGACAATTTTCGCAAAATTTTGGATTTTTCGAAATTTTAATTTTTTGTTTATTTTTCTAATTGATTGATGGAATTTTCTTAATATATCGATATGTCGACATTAATATCGATGATGTCAATTATAAATTTATTTCACTATATAGTGCGTCGTTCATTTTGTGCTCAGAAATAAGGGGTGTGCTTTTGAGAGGCATAGTACTTTAAAATTAAATAAAGCACATAAAAATCGTATCTTGTAATGTCCATGGTATTGGTTTCATTGGAAAGATAAGTTTGTATTTAAATAAAAGGTATTTTTCAATTATTTGAATTAATAAAACTTTTTTCAGCGACAGCCAATTTGACAGCTGACAGCTTATTTGTGCTCACTTTGGTTAGCCATTTCAGCTTGAAAAGACTAACCCCAAAACAGCGTGTTACAATTTGTGCAAATTTGAAAATGTCCTTAGGTTTTCACCGCTGTTCGGAACCTTCTGGTTTGTGTTTTCTGGGGTAATATGCCATTTTTTTAGAAGCTTTCTGGCCGACGCAACGTTTCGGATCGCATTTTAGCGTCCAAAATCACCAAAAAATATCTAAATAATGATGGCGTACAATTAAGATTTCAATGAAGCCAATACCATTTCCTTTACAACGATGTTTATACTGTTCAATTTCATTTTAAAGTTATAAACCTACCCTTAACATCCCAAAGAAGCATCGATTTTTCCAATATTCAAAAAATGTTGGTAACAAAACGTCGCCATACAAGTTTGTGGGTTGAGGTTTTATCATCGTCGTTTAAAAATTTCGTATCCAGTAACGTCCCTTTAAAATTCATTCTTTTAAAAAACGACTTTAACGATTTTAAAAATATCGACGTGAAACCAGATAGAAAAGTAGCTAACGGAACACTTACCTAAATATTTTACCTAGTGAATCTGTTGAATATACGCTTTTTACTCCCTTTATATTAACTCGTGGCGTCTGCTTGCTTGCCGGCTTGCCGGGTGAAAAAACTTTGGATCTATTTTTTAACCCTTTTCCCGTGATCCAATCGAGCTGAAACTTGGCAAGTAGACTCATGGCGACCATCAGGAAGATCTATCAATTTTTGTTAAAAAAAAAATTAGTAATTATAGTATAATTTCGGATTTTTAGAAATTTTATTGGTTTTTTCAAATTATTATCATTAGAAAAGTTTCCTTACTAGCAACGGCGGCCCGATAACGTCGCGGAATATTTTCTAAATTTTAATTACTCCGTCGGTATACATAATAGGTACTTCACTACGAATGTTGAAAATGTAAATTGACTGACAAATGTTTTTAGAATTTAATCTTCAAAGGATGAAGTGTCTTATCAAAGCTCAAAACATCTGAAATTTTAGAAATATATTAAATTACTGTAAGTTTAGTGTTATGTTATATGTTTTAATTTGTCTTTAATTGTTGTTATATTTAAGAAAGGGAGTATAATAAAAACTTGGTTTTTATGGGTTACTTTTTTTAAATAGTTTTGAAAACCAAATTCCTTTTGCTTCAGTACTTAGCAATATATTGTCACAGTACAAAACTCAAGAGTCATAAGGTATTACTACTTATATAATATATATTTAATAAGCAATCCCATCCAGGCTTCGCTCGGGAATCAGATTTAGTTAATTTATTATAAATAGGGGCTTGAGGAAGGGAACATGTTATGTCATTGTTTTTCGCAGGCCCTAAATAATGACAAAATAAGCAATATTTGGCCCAAGCTTGTAGAGGCTGAGATATAAATATCTCATTATCGATATACGATACCACGTTATTTATATATACGATATGTTTGTTTGTATCGTGGTTAAGACACCAGTGATTAAATTAATTGTCGGGGATTGACAAAAATAATGGGCTAAGCCGTTTTTGTGTGTGTGATTGAGCAATTTGTATTCGAATATGACGATGATTGGTAACTGAAATTAAGTTTTTGTCTAATGTACCGATGATTACCCACTGATTTTCAAAAAATCATTTATCCATGGATAGTATTGTCAACTGCAGGTGCACAAGTACCCAACTGTAGAATACAGGTTTCAGTTTGTTTTATTTTATTTTATTGTTTAAAAAACATATATTTATTGGTTATTTTTACATAAAGATGCAATAAAAACAGCGAAATAAATAAACTTTTTTTTTACAACTCTATGAGAGTCAGGGACTCATGTTTAGAGAAGAAGTGTAAGTATAAATTTATGACACTAAAATATCTATATTATATAAATTTGTAGAATGAAAAATTTAAATAATATAAAAATAAAATTGAATATAAACTTGATAATATAATACACGGATGTATAGGTATATTTAATAAAAAGTATAGGATCAAAACTATGTTTTTATTTAACTATATTATTGGGGTTTATTTAACTGTATAAAAATTGATAATATAATACACAAATGTATAGGTATATTTAATAAAAAGTAGTGTAGGATCGAAATTATGTTTTTATTTAACTGCATTATTGGGGTGGAAGATGCTAAACTCTTGATCATTTTATGTGTCTAGTATAATATGTATATAAAAATGTTTTTGAATTTCAAATATAAATATATTCTGATTATTTGAGAAAGGTTGTTAAAGCATTTAATACCAATATACCTAACTAAAATGATTTTCGTTTGTGGTAAATTAAAAATTTTGTCCCCAAGTTAAGTGTATCTCTAAATTTCTAATTTATGTGCTTATTGAATTTTATTTTTCCATTTATGCAAACATAATTTTTTAAATTATTTCTATTCTCAACTTTAATTTTATCTGCTGCTGTGTTTAACAATATGTACTGATTTTTTAAACATTACCTAGAATATTGAAGCGATTAATTAATTGTATGTAGCGTTTTGTCCACTTTATCACTTCGCTTGTCCTCAAGCCGTTGATACTATTTATTTTTACCTACCTCGTTTACTTTCTGAGATAGAGGCCTTTAAATTTTGACCTATTTGAACGTGCTCACCATATATCAAATCAATTTTAAATAAGTCTTTACGTCAAAACTATTTAATAATAATCTTTTAATGGAAGTTATTAATATATTCATGTGTATATTGTGGCTGTATTTTTGGCATCCAATTAATTTTATCCATTAGATCTACATACTTCATCATAATATATTGTGTAGCGAAGAGATTTATAGCTGAACTTTGAACTCAGTCTATTCCTATATTTCACCAGTTAAATTGTTCGTGAAATAGAATTGTTACGAATTCGAACAAACGAGAACTTTAAAAATCATTGCCTGATAAATTAGCATTTTGCTTTCTGCTTCTCTATTTTTAGACACCAAAGTTTTACCGTGAAGTACATTAATTTCACAAATAGTGTATTTTATCTGACTCAAGAACCTCTTAAAAACGAAAAAAATGTTTTATGAAATAAAAGTAGCAATAAATGTATGAAATTTATATAGATTTTGTAGAAATACCTCACGCAGCTACGATCAATTGAAAAACTTTCCTTCTTGTACTATTGTCACGAGATGTTAGAGAAAAGGAATTAATCACTATGAAATCTCTCATATAGTCCGCCCGTATCTGGAAAGGACTGGATTTTTCTCATAGACTTTGGAACAATTGCGACGTGAAATTTATCTATAAAAGCGGACCGGCCGGCTGCTGCGCAACAATCTTTGTTTGACGTGTGCGATATTACCAATGTTAAAAACTGCAGTAGTGTGACCAGCGCATGTTTAGTTGAGTGACAGATATTAGGCGCAAGTACCTACCAACAAGCGAGAAGATTTCTAGCGCGGACCTGAGTGATTTAAGTAAAGTGCATCAGTATATAAGAGACAAATTATTTAAAAGTGATAAAGTGCAGCGAAGATTCTAGAACGAATTACGAAATTTGATATTTAGTGTGTGAATTATTCCAGAAACATTTAGTGACCGGGGATTTAAAAACGGGGATTTAGTTAAGTTCGTATCCAGTGACTT
Source organism: Agrypnia vestita (assembly GCA_016648135.1). Lineage (NCBI taxonomy): Eukaryota > Metazoa > Arthropoda > Insecta > Trichoptera > Phryganeidae > Agrypnia > Agrypnia vestita. Next base: position 7,126 of record JADDOH010000778.1, on the reverse strand, counting down.
TTTGTGAAATTAATAAGAACTTTAATGAAGTCAAAGTATTTCATTTGCCTCCCATAGCTATATCCTGTGACAATATTATCTATCCCTGGAAATTGTTTAGTCGTGTACACCAAGATTTTTCACCTCTGTCATATTTCCTCCCCATTTTCTTCAAGGGTCTTTTCGTGATTGTATTCCTTCCTTTCTACCATTCTCCCCTAGATATTTAGCACACTTTCTTCTGCATGGTGAAATATCTATTATATGGTAACGTTTCGTAAGCTTATGATGCAAGTAGTTTGAGAATAGTTTTTTGAATTGATTATTTTGTACTAATTACTTACATTTTTGCTTTGAGCATACAGACAACAGCTTGGGTAAATATTGCTTTTTAATGCCTTGTTTTATAGAATATATTCAATAATCACAAGTTTTTATTTGTATCTGTATAGCAAATGGATCACAATGCAATTAATTTTTGACTGAAAACAATTTTAAAAATTACCATAAAAATGCCAATAACTGTAAGTACAGATGAGATATTTAATAAATTAGACGCTTTGATGTGAGATAAATCTATGCTAAAATCGTTCTAGTAAACATGATAAAAACAAAAAATACATTTAAGGGAAGCTCAAAATACAATTTCTATACGCATAACCTTCAAGTCCCAAGAACACGATCCACATATGGACAAAGAAAGTTAAACGTCTTGGCCCTGAACTGTATAGTAAAATATAAATTATAGAAGTCTTACAGAGGCGAAATTATTTATATGAGAAACGTGTATCGAAGTCTATATACGATAGCCCGGGGTTGAAATCTGAAAAAATTCCGTATATTTTATGGGACAAAGCTCGATATATCTGTAGTCCTTCTCATGAAACAGTGTGCATAGATTTTGCAGCTGATAATGATAAATATATGTTTTAAAAGTGGAAATATATCGATAGTGGATAGTTAGGTTTACGGATGCTACATTCGAAATTAGTATTATTAGGGATTGGGGATAATTACTCTATAATCAGAATTCTATTCACTCATTATATGAACAATTTTCATTAATTAATGAATACACAACATTTGTATTTTACGTGCTACGTGCTTTAAGATTACTAAAAAACGTCAGTTTTGCGTTCAAAATCTATAAATGTAAAATATTTATCCTAGAAAATACTATCCCAAAAAAATCAATGAAATTTTTATTATGTTACATATAGTAAAATGCTAGCTTTAAAAAGTCTGTATATTTCAATAAAGATACATTAAATGGTTATCTTGTAAAAATCAATTATAAATTGTAACCCAAAAAAAAAAATTAAGCATTGTGCAATCGCGATAAAAGGTCGAAATGAATATCGCTTGGAGCATTGTTTCAACTTTTCCTTTCACGAAATAGAGCTTAATGTGATTAAATAAACATACATACACAAAACTTTTACCAATTGTATAAACGCAGTGACACGTTTAAATAATCCATTATATTGACGATGTATACTATGAAATTGGTTTGAAATGATATTTATCCTAATCGAAATTTCACGATTTAATCAAAACTAATTATTCTTGTCAATTATTTACGATTTTCAATGCAAAATTGATTTTTAATTCATTTTTAAATATTTTAAATGGGTTTACATTTAACATTTATGGTACCACAGCAAATAACGCGCTTGTAACCTTTCAAAACCGACAGAAAATTTGATTTATGTTCAGTTTGTCCACAATTTTTGATTTATATTATATTTCATACCATGTTGTTTTAATAAATGGAATAAATAATGTTTATATACCAACAAATATATAGCTATAATATAACTGTATATTTCTTATACAGTAAATGTATGAAACGTCAAAATTTTTGTTGTATTCACATCCATTCATCTCAGAAATGTAATATTTTATTATACGACAAATGTAGTTGTTTTCAGGTGCACAGCTGTTCAGAATCTTCTGTGTGTAGTATTCTGGGATATTCTGCCATGTATATCTGGCCTATCTGGCCGACGTTTTGGATCCTATTGCAAGGTCCATCATCAGGACAGAAGACGAATGTAGTGTCAAGAGGTCGTGGCTGTGAGAAGCAAATGAAACACTTGAAATTATTTAAAGTTTTATTAATTGGAGCACCGTTCTTTAATTCATGTCAATTTTGTAATTTGCACTATTTGTCACTCTGTAAATTTTTCAAGAATACGTTGGTAAGAACATTTTGCTTTATTCTTGTCTAATCTCTTGTAAATGGTATCGCGCGGATTCTCAATTAGCTAGCTTCTTTGGTCGTATGTCGTTTTTTAAAACAACTACAATAATTATGCGCAATTACCGTTCAGTCTCTTTGTATAGTAAATATCCCTTCGCGATGCTTCCGGAATCTAATAAATAATAATAATTGGATAACTTGTATAGCGCCGTTTTCGCGAATACTCACCTCAAGGGCGCTTTAGTAGACCATCTCAGATCTTTCTAGCGATTTCCAATTCACTGTAAAAGGTAAAGAATACATAAAATTTCTCTATTATGTGCAATTCCTTCCGCTTATATATTATCACGTGACAATAGAAACCAAATCACAACAACATGTACAACAAAAATGTTAACAGGAGTAATATAGAGAAAGTCCAAAATAAGTTTCTTAGATTTATCAATTATAAGCTTAACATACCGTCAAGTAATGATTAAAACACTCTTAGATTTTTAGCTTTCTTGATAAACAAGAGACTACAAAGATAGTGACGGACTTTCTCTTTTTACACACATTAATAAGCTTGCGTATTCCATCTCGCGTAACTAGAAGTCATGCAGGTTTTGCCGTGGAAAATGCAGCTACCAACTACGTCTTTATTTTCCACTGCAAAAGCTTCCTAGACTAGCAAACAGATACAAGCAACTTGACGTCTTTGCCAACAACTTTATAATATTCAAATATATCTTAAAAAGTGTATTGAAAGATTACTAATATTTGTCAAATTGGACATAAATAATTGATTTTTATTTATTTTGGTTGTTGATTGGGTGAGATAACTAACGTTTATGTAGCATTTTCGTTATATAATATTATTCTAACCTTGTGCTATTGCTTTTCACTCTATATTATTATTTTTTGAATTTTTATTATATTATGCTTTCCTTAAGTTTCTGCTTTGTTATATATTTGTCTTTTACTTTATATAATATTTTTCTTTATATATTTGTATTTGTATTTTAAGTATTTGCTTTTCCTTATGTTATTAGTATATTTATATGTGATTATTTTTTTCAAATAATTTAATTTCCATTTAAAGTAATCATCCTATAAATGTACACCTTACCTTATTGCATGTAAGAGCTCTGTAGGGCATTTATAGATAATAAATTAAATAAAATAACATTAAAAAACGATGTGTTTGAATACAATTATCGGGAAAATATTGACAATTTCATAATATGGCATATCTATGTGTTGAAGAATTTTATCAAAAGCATGTGAAAGGCGATGGAAAATATCGATCAGTCCATTTTTGGTCGAAAACAAGTCTGCTGCGGTGTAAGGTTGTGTATTTTTATGGTGGATTTGCTAAGGGAAAGAAAGATCACTGCAGTGAGAAAATGATGGGCGAATATATGAGAGAAAGACTAGAATTTTTTAGAATGTTTTTATAGATTTTTTGATGAAATGATTATTTAAGACTATTTTTTATTTCCTTTAACCCAAAATAAAATGACTATTAACACTTCAAAATTGTATTTGAATTGCTCGAAATAAGCAAAAAGCGACTCTGATCGTTATTTTCAGACACCCTACATATTTATTTTTAAATGTCCGTTCTGGCTTTAATATCAGTTACAAAAATGTATATCTAAATTTCTTCTTTTGCAAGCTGATAGATTCATTTGTGCATCAATTAAATACAGTTTCTTCTCTTTCCCTTTAATATCACTCTTATCATTGGAATAAATGAGTATGTCAATTACCCCGAGGAAGGAATATCGGTGTTATGATGTTGATCTGGTTGTATTCACCTTTTAGCAAAGTAGAATGGTTACAGGAAAATGACACTACATCTTATTAAGGCACTGAAGAAAATAATACCTAAAACCTTATTTTTATTATTTTTCTTTAAGTAGATCTGTTGATCTGTGCTACAGAAAACTACGCCTCCTGGGATGACAGAGTCCAGCTATCCCTTCATATTTTCGGTGGTCTCCTCGGTAGGCGTCGTCCAGAGCTGTAGGCACGAGTCTGTCACTGTCCATTCTGGCTACGTGATCCCTCCAGAATCTCCTTCCGGATCTACGCCTTCGCACTATATCCTCTAGTTTGCAAATTTTTCTCATGTCTTCATTTCGGATACGGTCACGTAGAGTTTTTCCAGTAATGGATCTAGCACCTTCATGTCAGTTGTTCTGAGAAGTTTCTCGTGCGGACAGTGTCAGTCCGCGTCTCTACAGCGTATATTATAATAGATCGCACGCAAGTTTTGTATATTTTGACCTTACTTTCAATATGCATATTTTTATTTTTCCAGACCAAATCTTGAGACACACTGATACAGTGGATGCTTTTTTAACTTGTTCTCGGATTTCGATACACAGATCGCTATGGCTACATATTTCTACACTTAAATATCTGAATCTCATGACTTGTTCCACAGGCTTATTATCAATGACTACAGATTTCTACGCCTAAATATCTAAAGACTTGTATGACGAATATCCAAAACCGACAGATTCAAGGATGCATTGGTTGCTGACGTAACCAGATCCGTCCACCTTATTGGTGACCTTCAGACTCTACCTATTGCATTCGGAAATTGTGAAATATCCTATGTATCTCAGTATGCTCATCTAAATATAATAATTTTGTTTTTCGTTTTTACTTATGTTATTTATTTTATTTTTTATATTCTCTAATCCCTTCCTAAAGCAATATTTTTTACGAACAAATGAGATATTTGTATTTTTATTCATTTATCAATAATGTCTAGTTTTCATTCCTCCTGTCATTCTTTTCTTTTTTTAATACCTAAGTATACATTTTATATATTTTATTGACTCTTCATGAATTAATATCTGATTTAGATATGAAAATATTCAGTACAATGTAATATTTTTTACGACACAAAAATATTATTATAATTAAGATTTTAAATTGTGAGTGGATGAGAAAATTTCTTCAGCAGATAAATTTATTATTGTATATGTTACAAACAAAATTTTAATTTCGATAATATCAACTAGCATATGTAAAAGTATATGTATACACTAATTATTAGTTTTAGTAACAGTACACAGAAAAGAATTTATGCAAACTCTAACCGGTTATTGTATGCAATGTTACACCTAACGTTTGGTATATTGGAGTTGCCATACAAAAAAATAAAACAACTTTAATTATTCCTGACAATCGTGAAACATTGTCACCTTTTATCAAAACATTTAAAATTGTGCAAAAATAGCGGATCGCAATGTGATTAATTGTTTTTGGAGAAAATCTAACACTCAAACAAATATTATTTTCATTAAACATAAAATACATATTTAAAATAAAAATTCATTACAAATAGAATAATATTATCGATTTTCAACATAAGTAATAACATGACAAAATGGAAATATCTAGCATTATTTACATTGGCAAAATTAACACCTGCTGTGGAGCGTGTGCGTGTTATTACTACCTGACATGACCTCAAAGTTTCAACTAAAATCACAGGACAGATATTGTTTGTTCACGATGCTCAGATTGCGTTGGTGAATTCACAAATCAGTTACATCATATATTATCTAGTGAAAATATACACGAAATGCAACAATTCATATTAAAACTCATATTTAGTGTACACATATTATATAAGTTAATTTATAGGTACATTACCAAAAATTAACACTTTGTAACATACGTTTACAATATTAATAATCGCGCACCTTATCACCAACCATGAATTATTTAGTGATTTATTAATTAGTATCATTAACGGTATTTTTAATTCCATCCAATATTCATAAAAAAGTGATCATATTTATGTAAAAACACTGATTTCAAAAATGAATAAATATGATGTCATATCGCAATCCCCACATTATACACTACAAAAAATATAAAATAAAAACCCAAAAAAAAACATAATAAAAAAATACATATACCTTATTTTAACTTAAGAAACGTACAATAACTGGCGAAAGATACTCTATGTTGATACGTTATTACTAAAAAACTACCATATATATGTAAAACCAGCCTTCTACACCGAAAATTTAATTGAAGAACAATTAAAAATAATATGTTGAAAAATGTTAACAAATTTTGCTGCAGTGGGGTTTATAAACTAGAATGGGGGGATTTCGATATGACATATACAGGTCTGACAGGCAGATCAATAGAAACAACTTTAAAGAACATAAAAGGTGCCTCACTAAACATAAATTTTTAAAGAGCTTCTCTTCACTGATGAGGTCTACATGACTAACAAAGTATTAAAAAAATGACAATTTTATTTGTAAATATAAGATTTGTATTTGTACCGTATATTAAAATAATAATAATAATAATTAAAAAAATACTATCACATCAACTCCCGCACACCTCAGTTTTAACTCACCTTAAGAAGGAAACAGAGGTATCCAAAATATGTGTAGGTGTATAAAAATTAAATAGTGGAAGAAAAACAAAGTTGTAGTGCTTTACTCATAATTATTAAAAATGGATTTCCACAATGTAAACGCTAACATATTCAGTTGCTTTAAAAAATTGTTAGTTAAATTAAAAATTGGACGATTATTCTAATTGGTTAATCATAGCATAACACCTCTAAAAAATATTGGTTAATCAAAAATTGCCAAGAAGTAAAAATAACTTTTATTTTGCCAGAAGATTTTTTAATCATACAGCGAACTACCCTCTACAGAACCCTAATTTTTATTTCTCAGAAACATTTTCATTTTAACTTTTCCTTTGATAACTTATAATGTGATTATATAATAAATCGCTGAATTCTTTATCCTTATTATCCTAATTGTGTGCTTAAAATATGACAAACCTCTGACTGCGAAACCAGTGTCGGGCCTTAATGGTACAAAGTAGGCAAAGTTTTAATAAAATCGATGTAAGTTTTCATCACTTCACCGCAATTCCCGGATAATCGCTAATTAGGACAAAGCTCCCGTC